>JABUQX010031312.1:0-49641 GCA_015478945.1 Trachelipus rathkii | reverse complement strand
ATCTACACAAAACTCATGCGCAGATACAGCACCCCTTGTGCTACGAAGGCGTGGTAAAAGTGGTGGTACGCGAGTGGTAAGTTCCCTCGAACACCTATCGCTGCGACACCTAATAGAAAAGGAGATAAAGCCACCAACATCGCGCCGAAAGGATAGAGGGTCAAGTGAAACGAAAGTACATAATAGTTTATTATCCTTTTGGCTTTTGACTCGACCTGTCCAAAAGCCGGATGAAACCAGAGCCTCCCCGAGATATGAGAACAGTACTCTATACAAGGGCGGATGAGACCCTTGTACAGCTGCAGTAACTGAAGAAGAGGAAAGAAAAGTCTCGCAGTCTAAACATAACTCCCAGTTTCTTTGAGGCCGCCCCCAGCAACCGTTGTGATGTGAGGTTCCAAGACATTTTTTTTGCTTATGTTGAAGGCCAAGGATGGTTTATATTGTCAACAGGAGAGGACGAGAACCGTCGAAAGAGATAGTAAAAAAAATTAGAAGGTATTTTAGAGATGGAAGCATTTGTAGAAGTTGGGTTCTCTGTAAAGAATTGATATTTTCCACAGAGGCTTTGAGCACGCCCACCCGTCAATTCTATCTAGATCAGCGAGAATAGAAGTCGGAAAGATTAGGCCGAGAGGCAATTCTAGAAGTAAAAGATGGATCAAAATTGAAAATGAGTTGAAGAATGAAGGGTCGAGTCATCGGCATATGAGTGGATAGAGCTAGATGTGCAGGTGAGAAAGATCTTTAATGCAAAGTAGGAATAGTGGTAGGAGATAATGAACGAAATCCTGAGCGAACACCACTATTCGACAGAAAAAGAAGAAGTTCCCACAATCAAACAGAGCCGATGTTTAGCGACTTGAAAAAAAGCTAGAGAAGAAGGAGGACAACCAAAGGAGGGGAGCTGGAGAGCAATGCAACTGCGGTGCCATACCCGGTCAAATGCTGTGGATATGTCAAGCACCACTACGCAAGTCTGCCAGAGTTCCTAGAAGCGGAAAACCATAAATCGGGTTATCAATAGGAAAGTATATCGCCAGTGCACCTCGAGCGCCCGAAAACCGTACTGGCGATCGAAAAGAAGAGAATAAGATTCCAGGTGGCTCTAAGGAAGTGAGAGTATGAGACCAAGGGTTTTTCTAATGATTTTGATAGAATACAATGAAAGCCTAACGCTATACAAGGGATAAGTTAGAAGGATCAGAGCGGTTTTTCCTTTTTTCGGAATACGTAGACAATGTGCAGTGCCTTGCCAGCACTGGGCCAAGTGCTAGTTTCAAGGACAGAGAATATGGTTGAACACGAGGGGGTGTCAGCCCGTAATGCATGCACATGTCTCAAAAAATCTCGGGTTTTTGTTCCAACCCTGTGTTAAACATTATTAAACGGGATAATAACCGAGTAAAAGAAAACATATTTCGAGCCATTGAGAGGAGCGGTTAGGAAAAAATTTTGGAAAAAATAAAGTTTATCTCTTATCGAAATCGAATCTTATATAATTTTAAAATCTGGTAAGAAAATATTTTATAAACTCGTAATCTAAGGTAACGGTTCCGGATGTAGAGGAGAAATTTAAAACTCGTTAACGTTAAATCTCCACAAATAGTAACTCGTTAATAGTCCGTTTACTCTGTTTCGAAAATTATACGAAGCGTTAAAAGTAACGAAAGAAATTACCAGGTTAATTAGACGGATTAACGTTAACGCGTTAATGCCCACTTTGTTATATAAGTATATAATTATATACTATATATATATACATATTATATATTATATATATATTATATATATATATATAGTATATAATATATATAGTATATATATACTATACTATATATAATATATATATATTTATATATATATATACTCCTAGCCTAGAGAATTATAGATAATAATAATATAATAGATAATACATAATAATAAATAATAGATAATAATCAATAACTATAATAAATAATAATAATAATGAATATACATAATAATAATAATAATAATAATAAATATAAATAATAATAATTCCCTTAAGCATAAACGAAGACATAGCTATTCAAAGACCTGATAAGGGAGTGGGGTAGTAGTCATGAATAAAGAAGATTACAATGAAAAATTTAACACCTTCATTAGTGATAAAACAAAATTCACCACATGCTTAAAAAGTCAAACGTAGGAAGTTAAAAGACTATTAATAGTTTTGCTATAGCAAGATCCCGGACATTGATATTAAACATAAAATAAAAAGAATTGGGATCAATATAACAACGTGGACATCTCCTATGTCTATCGAAAGGTTTCACAAGAGCACTGTAGACTCCATACCGTTATAGACCTATAGTAAGTATTACTGGTACCGTGACTCATGGTATCTCAAAATACATAAACAAGCTAATTAGCCATTATCTTAATGAAACATTTATAGTTAAATCAACAGATGAGCTTCTGGGAAACTAAATAACATTAATTCTTTCAAAATTATATCTCTGGATGTTGAAAGTCTTTTCAAGAATGTTCCCATACCTGAAACTATTAACATAAATAAAAAGTTATTAATAATATAAGATAAAAATAATAATATATACTAATAATAATCATATAATACAAATATAATATATAAAATAATAAAATAATAAATAAGATATATATATATAATATAATAATAAATATAAATAATATATATATATAATAACTTTAGAGAGAAGGCCCTTGGATTCTGATATTTTTAAAGTTGATTAATCAAGTATTACTGTCACTTCATAATTAATAACTGTGCTAAAATATGACGCAAAATCCGTATTACGATTTGTTCTAAATCTCACATTCTATTCATAACTATAATGAATAAAATTATTCTAAAAATAAAAAGTACTATTATAAAAATTCGTCCGACTAACGCAGAGACCGTCTTACAGAGAAATAAAGGGACTGGATTCTTAGTGCTTGATACTTCATCAGTTCAAGAGTGCTCTCTTCCTTTACATCCGCGCTTGCGTGCCGCTATTATTCATTTTAATTGATTTGTTGAAATACATTTAAATTAGTTTACAGAATATTGCACTTTATATATAAAAACTTAATCCTACCCCGTTAACGAGGCAACAGACAATATGCGTTATAATGATCAGATTCGATAATCCCCACAATATTAAAATGACAACACACGCAGACATTCCGCAATAGACCTTTTGCCGAGGATTCGTTAAACCGCTTGCATCTCGGCATATCTTCTAAAGCACTAACACCTGATCAAAACCACTAATTATATTGTTTGATCATTGAAAATAGAAATGGCCTGAAATGTTCACGCGCTAATGAACTTGGTATAGCTGAGATGCATTAGTATACAGATATCCGTATTGTTCGCCCACAACAAAAACAAAACAAACGCAAACATGGGCGGCCTAAAGAAGAGAAAAAATAAACACAAACCCCAAAACCCATTTTTAACACTCACTGACTGAAATCACAACATCTTCGCAGAACAATAATGGCGATAAATAACAGCCAAAAAAAAACAACAACAAAAAAACAACCAAAACCAGCCAACCAGCCCACAAACACCACAGCCACAACCGACCAACACACAACCACCCAACAACAACCAACACAAAAAAAAAAAACAAGAAAAAAAAAAAGAAAAAAGGAAAAAAAAAAAAAAAACCCCCGAAAAAACAAAAAAAAAAAAAACAACCACCAACAAAAAACAAAAAAAAAAAAAAAAAAAAACAAACAACCAAAACAGCACATGTCTTATTTTGCTTTGAAAATCAAATATTGTTTTTATCACCTATATCATGTTATGCAAAGTATTGCATTAGAAGACTAAGTACATATATAGCCAGAAATTTGAGGCCGGAAGATTTTCTCCTTATTTGTAATTGACCTATCGTTGAAATATCACCAATGACAACTGGGAAGGTCAAATATCCTCTCCATCTACAACATAACTTCTTTCATCTTAAATTCAAATATTACAAACAACATTTTCAACCCGGCCAACCCCAATCTGAGAATATGGAGAAATCCCCACTGTCTCTTCCAATACTAGTACAACAAAAATCCTATATTGGACCCACCCCACTGACAAAAACAAAACTCTCCGTTATATATACTTTCACCCAACCCACGCCCCTCTAACAATACTTAAAACAAATAGTACATATTGGATATAGAAATGTAAAGTTACATTTATATATGTCTCCTCCCATCAACAACACCACCCTAATGAGTGTCCCCTAAACATACACTCCCACTCACTTATTTCCTTTCAAGCCCTCTCAGTATACGCACTAGCGAATGCCCATAAAGCTCCAACAACCTCTAGTCCCCCTTATACGATACAACTTAATCACATGGTAAGCCGAATGAACAAGTTACTTAAAGCAACTATACTATAATTATAGAAATATCAAACATTCGCACCCACACAAACCACACCTACCAAAAAACAATCATGCTACATTAAACGCCGCTATCGGTAATCCTCAATTCCCCAAACACCACACCCACATCCCTCAGCTGTTCTGTCATCATCTATTTCTTCATTAACCGTGGCTTTTTAAATCCGATAACTATGCCTCTCGCCCCCTCTAAAATTAACACAAAGAACTAACTAAATTACATCACACACCATACCTTTTTCAAATCACACTTATCACTAATACACCCTGAAGTTTTTCATACACAAAAGCAGTTTAACAACAAAAAATCAAAAAGAAGCCAGCCCATCGCGTACCAAAATATATACACGCCTGTTCACCCAAAACGCACCAACATCACCACACAAAAATCACGCAACACCCTCACACCCTTCTTTGCCAAATCTGCAGTCACCACAATTCCCTCAAAACTATACTGTGTTCACCCGTTTATACAAAGCAAAATCGATTACCAAATAAAGATATACCTCCGCGTCCCGGCAATACCAACAATCCAAAGATCAATATCACCTTTAAATACAAAACATTCTCAAACACCACAAAGAACCGCGAAACACACACACCCCACTCTTCCCTTCCAAAACTGCTGCGCGATATATCACACCTCACACACCACATGCCACTACTCTGACAATAAAACCCAATAATCAGCCCACATGAGCTGAAGCCAGCGTCCGCACTCTTTTTGCACAGAAGCAAAACAAATTAACGCTACCCGCAATGACCAACTGCGCACTCCCAACACCAGCGCAGCAAGCGATAATCCACTAACAAGTCTCAAGCTCTTAACAATCCACTTACGCGCAAAACCCCCACTAACAGCGAGCACGTATCAATTTCCCAAACACTACTAAAGATGATTCAGCAAATAATCAAAAATGACCCCCCCACGAAAACCCATAAAACGACAGAACTCAAGCCCTCGCGAATCCTTTAGCCTGGCACTTTCACTCAAAACGGCCCTCCCCCACACAACCAGCACCAAACCAACCCACCAACCAACATCACGTCACACAAAACACACTAACCCAACTAAGCCAATCCCCAACGACTCAGTTTGAAAATATAATCGCACAACATCTCAAAGCATTAGCATCTTATACAAAACTGAACATTGCTAATGGAAGGAAACCCCCCCCCCCACCACATCAAAAGTATACTTCACAACACACTGAAGAAAACTAGCAGACAACTTGAAATTGAACACCTTGACAACTGGTGACGTCAACCAATGAAACGCAAGATTCAAGAAAGGAGAATCCACCAGTCACTCATTCGCCGCCACTGCCAAGACCAGGTACTCGCCCATTGTACGGCGACCGCCCCCAAAACCCCCGCCAAACCCACGAAAATTAAGCTTTCCTTTTATATAAACAACTCACAAACATGAGTTCGACACACTCTCACCAACACAAAAAGTGTCTATAACCAAATCTAGGTTTTTAAATTTGGTGTACACGCTTTAGTAATAAAAATGACAGCTGAAACAAGCTAACACACTACCCAATACTAATAAAAAAAAGAAATCTCCACAGAGGATTCTCATCAACTCTAAAAGCTATGAATATATTCCACTACACCAACGTAATGCAACGTTTCTAATAGTACTAATATAATACCGGATCCCAACTAAACTAACAATCAAAAATATATATAGCAAAATATCAATATCAATAATCCCTCATATCATCTCTACTCCAATCATATACGATACCCAGGACCCTACAGTTAATGAAATATCCGTCATGACCAGTCGGCACGTATTATTCCTGGGGGGGCGCCAGCAGACGGGGCCCAAATAGACCCCCACCCCGAAATCATATATGAACACTAAGGAAAATTATTAAGCAAATTAATATCTGCACCGATTCACAAAATAATACTCAAACGTGCCAGAAGGCCTCGCCAACCCAGATCTAAAATCTCTATTACTAATTCAGATCTAATATAAGGAAAAAACAATCTACACGATAAGGTTTATAGTTAAAACTAAACACTTTGCGACGCGCATCACAAGAACAACCATGCAAAACATGCCCCATCACACAAATCCCACCAAACAGCACACCTAACCATAAATTCCCAAACACCTTTAAACCCAAGCCAAAGCCCTACTCACATATACATTTTTATATCAAGCCGAATTTTTGGGCCACCAGTAATGATATTCACTCACCCACAGAGCCGCAAATTCGCGACGAGCAGCTTCTATATAACACTTATGAAAGCAACATGATAACCTATTTTCCAATATGATATTTGTCCATACCGAGCAGGCTTGTAATGTTCCATATGAGAAGATAGAAATATATTGTGTAACACATTTCACAAGGCAAAGACATCTCGAAACAGAGCAGCCAACGGAACGACTTTAGCACTTAAAATCAGCACTCACACTGAAAGACAATTCTTAAGGGAAAGCTTGACAAGTGAGCTCCAATCAACAAAGGCATAGAGCCCGGACTCCCAAAAAACAGAGACGAACCGCACAAATAGCATTTCATGATCGCAACAACCCCGCGTAATTTCAAATATTTACCATTCGTGTTGCAAATACTGGCAATTTTAACCGTGTCTACTGCTTAAACTTTCTCAACTATGCTTTTCAACTTAAGACTTCTCGAAAAACCACATTGAGCCACACATCCATTGTATTGGAGATAAAAAGACCTTTACATGATTTGCCTCCTCTACATACATTAATGATATGAAATAAAACTCGCACACGCACTCAATTATCTCTGAACTATCTGCCCCCACTCTCATCTGCCTGGCGAATGTAAATTGAACATTTAGGTATGGTCGATTTATAGATAATTTATATAAATTATTCCCATTTTTCTTAAAATGATTAAACTATTATGGTCATCCACATTACTAACGCAACCCACCTCACATATAGCTCACTACTAAACCTCCCTATTATATATATTACTATATATTAAATATATATATAACACCCAGAACCCTATAATACCTATAGTAATATACTCACTCACTCCTAAAAACTATAATCTATAAACTAAATAACTAACCTCACCTCACTCACTAATACTATATAAAAACCTATATTACCACCCCTACTATATATAACTCACTAACATACCACCAATAACAAAATATATATAGTATATATATTATATATATATTATATAGTAATATTTAATTTACAAGTTATTTGCTTCTGAGCCCCCCGACAAATCACAATTTCACAATGAATACGTCACTGCATCTATATATATATATAGCCAACTAACTACTAAGACCCTCACTCAAAAATACTACCTATACTCCTAGTCACCACTTACTAATATATACTATAATATATATACTACCGTCACTACATAAATATACCCCAATATATACTATATATAATATTATAACATAATCAACTCATAACATAATATATATATATATATATATATTTTTAACATACAGTTTAGATACTGTTCTAGTTAATCCACATATTTTCTATAGTTTCTTTCGAAAATATTTTATTTAATTGAATTAATCAATATAATACTTCCTTTTTTATAATATCTCAAACAAACTCTAAAAATGATACTTTAAAATTATATACTTAATTTCATCCTAAGTTTTTAAGACTTTCAGTGTTTTAGACTACCCTCTCTACATTTTCTTCCCTCAAAATCTTTAAGCTACCTCCAAAAAAGAGGCCCCGCCCGGCCCCCCCCGGAAGCCCCATAGGCCGGCCCGGCAAAATCGCCCGGTCAGCTTCCTTTACCCGATTAGGGGAGGGGCGGTAGGAACCCCCGCGACACCCAACACCCAAAAGCGGGGGGTTCCGGAGACCCTCCCCGGAGGGGGGAAAATCCTACCTGTCGTTCCCCGGAAGGTCGAGAGGACCCCGACCCAGCCACGTTTGCGATGCTTTACCTTTGAGTTGACCTTTAGTTAAGAAAAAAAAAATTAAAGCTGACGGAGTTGTAAACGTAAAAGGTCCTATACATATTTGGATTCATGTCCGATTACACTTAAATTGATTGTAGGAACATTATTACTAGAACATATTAAACAAAACCAAAAAATTTCACAAAGACTGAGGCGAGTCGTAAGAACAGAAAAAAGCATATATATATATATATATATATATATAGATATATATTTATTATTAATATATATATATATATATATATATAATAATATATATTAATATATTTATTTATATATATATAATATTATATATTATATACGTTATATATATAGGTCATTGTCGTTAAGATCGAGCATCACTTCCATGAACATATCGATTGCCATGGATTCGAACATTTTTGATTTTATTAGAATTTTGCCTTATTGTTTTTTCCTTACTGTAACGGGTATTACTACTCGTATTAAGTTAATATTAACCAAATTCTCTATGAAATAAAAGTAATAATTGGAAAGAAACACGTATATTAATAAATAAAGATTTACTTTGGAAAATAAATTACAATCATTAGGAAAAGAAATAATATATATATTAATATATATATATATATTAGTATATTTATATAATTTATATATATATTATTTTATATATATATATTTATATATATATTATTATATATATATATATAGTTATAATATTATATATATAAATATATGATATATAATATATAATATATTATATATATATAGTATAATATATATTTATTTATATAGTATATATTATATATATATATATATATAGATTATAATGTCTATACAAATAATGATATATACATTTAAATAAAATAGTATATATACTTATATATAATATGTTATATTATATATATAATATATATATTATATATATATATAGTTATAATATATATAATATATTTATTTATATATATAGAGAGAGAGAAAGAAGAGAGAGAGAAGAGAGAGAGAGAGACGAAGAGAGAGAGAGGATAATTACCAGAACGGTATCAGTAGAATTGTCTCAAAATTTTTTATGCCTACTGATTACCAATTACATATGAGAACAGAAGATAAAGGCTGTTACCAGAATGAAAAAAAAAAAACCTTCCTCCTCCTTATGACAAGTACAAAAAAACTCATAAGCAAATTATGAGCTTAGCATAACAGCTATTATAGTAAAAGTCGTTTTGAAATTTAAAAAACTCATTAAAATACAGAGTAACCGCATAGATAGTCAAGAGGTCGGGTCTCTCGGCCTCTAGGTGGAACGAGGCGGGGGGACTTCAGGTCCCCCTCTGCCCCTATTCTGCTCGACCCCCTATGGAAGTATATGTTTCATGAACCTTCAAAATTTTTTGGGGGCTCTTAGGGTGGTTCTTTAGTTTTTAATCATAAAAGAACTTCAATATAATAAGCTGTTATACGCTGATTCCAAATTAATTCGTTTTTTTGTTAAGTTCGACTTTTCGGGATTGTTTTTTTACATATGAGGTAATTAAGCGTTATGGTTTGTTACCCCCCCGGGGGGGGGGGGGCTGATTTTTTTTTTTTCCCCAAAATGTAATTTGGGTATTTCTGTAAGTGTTCATACTTATTTACAGATAATTCTACTGATCACGTTCTGTAATTATGCCATATTTATATATATATATAATATAATATATATAATATATTATTAATATACTATATTATATATATTATAATATATATATAAAGAATATGTATTATATATATATTATATTATATACATATATAATAAATATAGTATATATATATATATATATATATATATATATATATATATATATAATAATATAGTATATATATATATATATATAATATATTATATATATATTAATATATATATTATATTATATATAATATATATATATATATATATATATATATACTTAATCATAAGATTGATATACATCTCTAAAATATTCAGCGGTATTGTATGTTCATTGTTTATTACCTATATATAACTAAAAAAAACAAAAAAGATTCACAGAAGTGTCCTATAATAACAAAAAGTATTGTATAAATGAGTTTCATACCTTTTAAGAATATAAAAAAACAAACCACAATTAATTTTAAATATTAATATTAAATCTTAATATTACTATTTTATATTTATTAATTAATCTTAATTACTTGTTAATAATTTATTTTCATTTCCATTTACTAATCTGACAATTTAAATTTTATTTCACTTCAATATTTTCAATATAGCAGGCTATAATAAGATCATAATTTACATTAATAAATAGTTTATTATTCTATGTTTAATTAGTGCATTTAGTGACCATTGACTCTTGACGTACGGTGTTGGTATGTCTGAGTCCATGAAACTTGAATAAAAAAAAAAACTAACCTAATTAGAAAAAAAAGTTCAATATTTAACACTATGGCCGGTTAATGTCCATTGTGTTCGATTATAGTAGTTTAAAATAAAATCGCGCTTAAACTTAACTGGATGCTGATAATCAGTAGTAGCCTTATATATATTATATTATATTATATTATATATATATATATATATATATATATATACATATATATTTATATATATATTTATATATTATTATATATTATAATTATATATATATATATATATATATATATATATATATATATGGTCACAGCCTCTAGAAGAAGAGCCACAATCCATATCTCAGAAACTACAACAGCTACCTGAAAAAGGAAAAATGGAGGAATGCTGGTCCAATTTTAGTGCGGAAAATGTAAAAAAAAAAAAAAATATCAAAAAAAACTACCAATAGCTACAGCGAATCCTGGTAATTATTAGATATTGAAAATTGTAAAAAAAAAATAAAATAAAAAAAAAATTATTAGTTAACGTTTATAAAAATATGATAAAAGCCTATTGTAGAGACCTTTTATTGTTACTCGTTTAAAATAAATAGACTTTTATGAATTTTGCTTTTTTTAACTAAAGAATACCCCAAGGTATACCGCAACCATGCAGGATCGGAGTTCTCTCGGGCCTCTCGGATAACTTACGAGAGTAGGACTAAATTTACCCCCTCCGGGAGCGTTCTCCGGAAACCCCACTCTTTGGTTTGGGTATCGCGGGGTTCCTCCGCCCCTCCCCTACGGGTATGAGTAAACGTCCCCCCTGTGTTCACGTCGGCTCGAGCCCCCTAAATGCGGAAAAATATTTACAATAATATATAATATATATATAATATATATATATATTATATATATATATATATATATTATATATATAATATTATATTATATAATATATATATATATATATAGATATATAATATAATATATATTATATATAATATATATATTATATATAATCATATATATATATATAATATATATATATATATATATATATATAATATAGTATGTCAATTTTTGTTTAATTTTATTTTTTTCTTTACATTTCCTAACTAAAATTTTGCAAGGATTAAAAATGTATTTCATTTTCCTGTAGCTTTTGTAGTTTGAGATTTTTTTTTTTTTTTTTTTTTTTTTTTTTTTTTTTTTTTTTTTTTTTTTTTACTGTTTCCTGGTAAAATTTATGCCAGGGATTCCAGCAAGTGATTCTTTTCCGTAGCTGTGTGTAGGTTTTGAGATTATAAATTGGGCTCTTCTAGAGGCTGGCCTAGTCATTATATATATATTATTAATATAATATATATATATATTATATTATATATATTCTATATTAGATATATATAATATATTATATATATAATTATATATAATATAGTATATATATATAATTATATAATATATAATTATTCATATATAATATATATATATATATATATATATAAATATATATTATTTATTTTAAACACATCACCATATCCCGCACAGGCGCAGGGTGGCGTTGGTAATTGATCAACACCATTCATGAAAATGAAATTATGATAGAGGTTCATCCCCTTGCTACCAGACGAAGAGAATCTTCATATGACTCGAAACGATGACTTTAAGATTTGCAGCTTCACACCAAAGGCTCTGTTCACCTTATATATTATTAAGAAGTGTTCAAAAAAAATTTTTTTGTTTTAAAGTCTCATTCAAAATTATTAATACTAAATTCCGAAATATTGTTGCTCCTCCATTTCTCAGATTTTTAAATGATATTACTTAAAAATTAATTAAATTTTATAAATTTTGAAATTTCGAATCATTAATTAAAACAGTTTTAACTAGTTGGATTCAACCAAAACTTGAAACTAAATTACACTCTCTTCTTGAAAACACAATTATCAAAAACAATGTGTGCTGCACTTCTCAGAATTTTTCTTTGTACTTTCCAAAAACACTCCAATATCTTTCTCATTCCAGTCTTCCCTCTGATGGTTCTCTTTTTCGCTTCCCTTCTGTTTTACCGCGTCTTTACTCGATGACCGTCCGAATCATATATATATATATAATATATATATATATATAAAACCTCACACAATATACCTATATATTATATATATTCTATTATAATATATATATATAATATATATATATATACTATATATATATCGTATATACTATATAGTATAATAATCTATATTAATACTGGTAATACTGTAACAGCGACCAACCACATAAATAAGACCAAAAAATATCTGCTCAAAAAAAATTTATAAAGTTCAGAAGAGTTAAGTTAAGTTAGGCCTTTGAGTTAAAAATCGTTTAGTAGGTAAGCTTTGCAATCGAGTCTCGCAGAAAGTTGGAACCCACTAAAGAATTTGTATAAACACACTTACATAACTAACTTTATCTGAACTTACAATTATTTTTGAAACATAAAAAAATTTTGGTCTGATCATAAATAATAAACTTCTTTATTGTACTCGTTACCCCCAAAAAAATAGTACACTCACAACTACCACACGTATCTAACTCACACATTAGACAATATATTAAGAAATATAGTATATAATAATAGATAATAATAACTCAACCTATCCTTATATATGACACTACTATATACGTCCAAATAATAATACGTTACTGTACTATAGAGTATATATATATAGGTATATCACTATAAACTACACATATATAGATATATACCACCTAATATATATTACAAAAATATAATATAACAAAAATATAAATAGTTAATGGTTAACATTTTTAAATATTTCCATTTATGAAGAAAACCACAATTTAAGCAAACATATATAAAAGATAATAAAACCACCTATCAATGTATTTCAAACACAATAATGAATGATCTTTGTATAAACAAAACAAGAATTAATCTCTTAAATATTATTTGCACGTACCATATCTTAAATAAAAAACTAAAACATGCCACCCGCAAACCCACCAGAACCCCACCCAGGCCTGACGACCGGTAACTAATAGAAATTCAAAAAATAAGAAAGTTAACAGTAACTTACAAAAAAATAAGAGAACAAGTAAAATTATATATATATATTAAATACGTATATATATATCACTATATAAAAATATTTACTAACTATATAAAACTCACTCACGATCTATATTAATATATATTCAGTATATAAGTAACTTACGTAAGATATAGATACTCTACTCACTCAAATCTATATACAATATATAGTACGTATACTAAATAACTAACATTATAACTATATATATATATATATATATATATATATATATAACTATAACCTAATATACTCATATACTCTTACAGATATTATTTACATTCAAATGGCTTTCAAATATAAACGCCCACTAGTAGACTCAAACAATCTTAGTTCCTGTTACTATAAAAAATAACTATTCAATGTTATAAGATTGCAAAGCAAAATTAATCTTTTAATAAGTTTTTATATATCAAATGTTTCTTTAGTTGGATAATTTTCTATTATAAAAATTATAAATTTTTTATACATAAATAGAAAATGCACTCTAAATCTTTTACAGCATCAACTATTTATATTTTTCGATTGAATACAATATAATCTATATACCCAATATATAATAATATATATATACCATATGAACTCACCATCTTATATACTACTAATAGATACTATACTCAGCTCACACCTACAACTGATATATAATTATATTAAAATATGAAAACCCTACCCTACAAATAATATATTATAATACTATAATATATATATAATCCAAAGCAATTATTGCGCTGAGTTGCGTATGTATAAATATTAAATAGAAGGATTGTAGCCTTTAATGTTGTCCAAAATACTTCGACCCACCCTAAGATGTTAAAATATCATCTTAATTCATATTCCCTTGCCATCAATTAGACCCCTCCACATTCTAGTATAGAGTGAAAAACACTCATCTGTATCCAGAACACCTCGGTCAAACAAACAAACAACGACTCATAACACCTCGAATATCCAATCCAAACTCTCTCGCTTACCTCACCCATACTATATAAGCCTCACATCACACACAATTACATAAAGAGATACTGCCCCAATTTAGAAACGGCTACTAGACCCTCCACCAAACAGTAAAGACCAGTAGCAAATCCAATAGCAATAACAGGAACCTCCTTAATTCCTTAACTACAAAAGCGGAAGAATATACGTTCAATCCCACATTAACACCACGAAATTTCTTACACCACACCCTTTATATCAAAAATATAAAAGCCAAGCCATTTACACTAAATTCTAAACTACTTTCATAAATCTTACACAACTGTATATTACACAACACTCCTCTAACACAAGACAATTTTCACTAATCTCTATTTAGTCTTCAAAGTAAATCGTCTGAAGGAGGACAGAAAATTGAAAGGAACCCGAACAACTGTTCGCATTACAAACAACGGAAACACTTTAAACTCTATGAAGACTCTCAATTGCAAAAACTTTTCACATAAAAAAAATTATAAAATAAAAGTGTTATTATTATAACATACACATATTTAAATTACAACAACCCACCCCTATAATTCACCTACTAGGCCAACACATATATGATAATATAGAAATCATATATATCATCCTTATAAGCATATAATATACAATAATCGAAACTATATACTCACTAGCACTACTATATATAATATCATGATAATACTACCAACATATAATCATAAAATCTCATAAACTAATATATAATATATATTATATCATATATATCATAAATCTAATATATATATATTATATTAAAAATATCCTATAAAATAATAAATATATAATACTCTTAATATAAACATATTTGTTGATTACTATAATATTATAATATTAATACATATACTCAATTATCATATATATGATATACAATATATCATATGACCACTAAAAAAAAGCATATATACCTTATAAACAATATATACTACTAGCGTACGTAATCACTACGATCATACCATAATATACCTACCATATATATTAAAGACACGGACGTTCAAATTTCGAAAGAGTTGCTGATTATACCTATCACTTTTAATCAGAAATCCATCACACAACCACATCATCTCACATCTACATCTAGATATACACTATCAAATGGCCACCGCCGAGCCCGATAATATTTCGCAACTTATATTACCTCTAACCTTCTAAAAGAAACTGAACTTGGATTGTAGATATAACTTAATACAAAATTACACTAAAAATTACTGCGTCCACACTGAATTCCCTGCAGACTACACGCGACACATCTAGCCGATCATATGAACGAGAGACATCTTACAGCATTGACTATTAGTGCCAGGAACCATTCACAATTCAATGTTATAAATTAATAATATATATAGACGACAAGCCTCTAGCACACAGTGACCTTTACTTTTCTTGCTTGTCCTTACTCTTCGCAAACCAGCGTTGCGCATACATTCACTCCGCCCTAGAGACACGAACTTCTCTCCGAAGCGCTCGCTCTGAGCCACGCGCAAACGAAGCTCTTCACGATGCCAGCTGATGTTACGCTCACTGAAAGTGAAACCTACCTGCGGTGTAATAAAAACTCCACAGGCAAAACACTAGCATCAGAAAACCATTGCGCCGAGAGATGTTTTTCTCAGAGTGCTTCAGGATCAAGAGTTTCGGGGCCAGCAAGAAGTCTCATCGTACAACTACCAGGGAAAACACTAACCGCGCGACATCCGACTACTCAACTAATACTATACAATAATAAATAATACACTACCCATATACTCCTTAATATATAATATATATAAGCTTACACATATATCTTCTATACTCAATATACCTATATAGAATGACTCGTGTGACTATATATACTAACATAGCAATAAATATATTAAATATATCTACTACATAATAAAATAATATACCACAATCCTCAACCAATAATTAAATATAATAACTAAGAAGCTGAGATAAAATACATATAATAAAATAATAAAACATTAAAAAATAAAATAAAAACTCACTATAAATTTTACAAAAAAACAAGGAAACTAAATATATAATATTATATAACAATAAAATACAACTATAATAATAAAAACAAATGATATATTAATGAAAACAATAACAATAACACACAAATAACTCCGAAAACCCTAATATATATTATATATAGATAATATATGAACAAAAAATTATAAATAATATAATAATATATAATAATAAATAACAATATATATAAATTTAATATAAGGGCCTCTTAACCATATGCCGCCCTAATTTTGAAGTGATTTATTTAATATAGTTAAATCAAAATATATATATATACAATAATATATATATAATTAATATATATATATATATCATATATATATATTATATATATATATATATATATATATAATAGTAATATATATACTATTAATAAATATAAATATCACCTATATATATATCACCTCAACTGAAGATATAATCATACACTAAGCATATTATACAAATAACCCCAATAAAGAAATATATATATAAGTAGCATATAACGACAGATTTTGAACCCAAGTTATCTAACCACAAACCGCAACAAGACTATAAACAAGACGTAAAAAAAGAGACTTCAAAGGATGTCCAACCGGTCGAGAAAAGGTCACTTGTTTCCTATAGGCTTAGGCTATAGGGCTAATATATCTACAGCTATATATTCATAAGGCTATAGGCTATAGCATAATATTCCTATAAGGCTAATAGGACTATAGGCTATAATGATATACGCTATAGTATTCTACTATCTAGCACGTGACACCAACAACCATCTATATTGCTACGAACTACAACACGATCTTACAGTGACTACTAACATACGATATATCTGGTACGGGGAGTCGATTGGTGTATATTAAGAAAGGCTGCCTTAGGATGCTTCTTTACGAAGTTATATAACCTACCCACAGCTTTTCTCCTTATCTCAGCATTGACCACGATCCTACGTCATAGAACAAGATGAATAATCAGTGCTACTTCCCTAGACACACGCGCCCCCCGGCCCCCCTCGATAAGCTCTACGACCAGTCATTCACGTGCCTATATTCAAAGCCGACCCCCCCATGCCCTCAGGATGCTCTCCCTCTCACACAGAGATATCAGTATCCCCAACACCAACACCAGTTTGCTACCCTTTTCAGTGCAAAAGAAGAATAATATCGTATATGACGAATACATCCGATATTTGTATCGATTAGTACAATAATCGACACGTTTGAATCCGTCATCTGTAGGTTATTCAACACGGAATCGAATCATATGCTAACAAAGAAGTAGTATTAGACAATTACCCTACACACCTTTCCTACATTGTTTTTAGTTTCTTGAGCTATAGAAGCCGAACTCAGTGTTGAAGATAGGAGGTTTTGAGGATATAGCCGGTACGATTGCCTACTAATTGCCGAGCATGGCGAATTAAGACGTTGCGTATTTAAAATCGCACCAACATGCCGTTTTTGCTAGATGGCGTACCCTTCGTCAAAAACACTATCATGACGAGGGTGTCAAAACAGGGGAATGTAGAATAGATCTCAAAAAATAAGATTCCGATATTTACTTTCAACCGAAAGCCAAAGAAGATCCCCAAAAGGGCCCACAGCTAAAGGTGTAATTTATGGGTGAAGAAAAGAACACAAAATGACACAGTCTAGCAAACAAGAAAGTGTATAGAAGTATGTATTCTCTATCAAAAACACTTAAGATATGTCTTCCAATATATGTTAGCAACAGTGTAAGATAAAATTGTATACATATGTAATAAAAAGATCAAGCTTAACCGTCAGAGGAGAACGAACAGGATGGCAGCACCGGCCCCCTTAAATTTTAAAAAAGAAGACAAAACACAACTACTAGAAGCCAAATTGAGTTCGTCATAAAAAGGAAAAATACAAACTCGACAAAACGCATGGCCTATGTTAAAAAATTATACTCTTCCAGAAAGCCAACCAATCATATGGCCGCAGCCCCGGAGCTCATCGTCTTCGCGGCCCTGCCACCAATCCATTCTCGGCTCCACAGCCTACAACTCTAGCACGCACAGACTGACCCCCCCCCCCCCCCCCCCCCGGCTCGTCGCACAATTATCGTCTCCTTCAACGGTGTAAGAACGCTCTTCACCCTCTTTGGGCTCATATTTCCTTAAAAACACAATTTAAATGACTGTTATTTAATACTGTATGACCCATGAAAAGAAAGAAAAAAAAAAAGCAATTTATTTAATGATGCTTAAAACCAACTATTCTTAAAGGTTCCCCAAAAGTATTATTTTTAAATGCTCATAATTACTGTATACATTTATTAATAGCTTTCTTCTTACTTCTCTATAATAAGAGGTAAAGTTATAATATATATTAACAAAAAATAAGTAAATGTTCATGGATCAAATCATTATAGATAGACGCGTGATTAGAATGAAGTAAATAAAAAGAAATGATAAGAAATGAGAAGAGAAATGAAAAACTCGTAAATTCATAATGAAGAAGTGTTTGGAGTTGTGAGAGAAGAGTAATGGTAAAAGATAAAAAAATACAATAAAATATTATAATGAAAGTAACGTTAGAATTAATAATTGGAGAGTTAATAGATCATAATTAGACAAATGCCAGAGGTCCACAGAACTGGACAAGAAAAATCAAGAACAGAGTCAAAATAAAGACGAATATATTAGTGGTAAAGTAAGTTAGGGATCGAGTACATCGAGAATGGAAGGAGAATACACGAAGAAAAAATAGATAGGATATAGAAGTACATAAGAAAAGAAGATATGCCTAGTAAGAGAGAAAATGTAGAGTATTAGGCGGCAAGAGATGATAGTAAAGTGAAGTCAATATAACAGGATAATTGAAATAATAGGATGGGAGTAGATGAGATATAATAAGATAGAGTATATAGGATTGATAAAATGCACTACACTCATAGGGACCAAGAAGAATAGTAACACTCAAAATATTAAGACGATGAAGGTACATAAATAAAATATGAGAAGAGGCCATACAGAGCAAGACATGTCGATGATAAAGCTCATAGCGGTAGAATTTAATAACTGACACGTTGACATAACAAAGTTCTACACTAAATAATAATGAGATAAAGTAAATAAGAATATATGTCGAAGAGGAGGGCTGTAAGCTGGGCTTTCTTTTTCTACACTCATGAGCTTTCTGATAATTCAGTGTAAACATATAGTCTATTCGTTATCCCGTATAACACATAGTTTAACTTAGATAAAGAGAAAATATCACACGATGCCCATCACAAAGATTCTAGTGTCGTGTGAGGGGAAGTTACGATATCAAATGTGACGCGAGAAATATAAGATTATATACGTAGATACGTAACTAAGACATTATTACAAATTCGCGAGATTTCATTAAACGGAATAACGTCATATTCAATTAAAGTATGATTATAATATGATACATTATCTTTAAGCTTAAAATCTTATCCATTTTAACTCTATCTAAATAAATTAATATAATCAGTAAAAAGAAATTAATAATAAATTAAAATTAATAATATATAAACAATATATATATATATACACATAGATGATATAAATAATAAATAAATAATATAATGCAAATATTATAATTAATATATAAAAGATAAAAGAATAATTTATTAATTTAATTAAATTTCAATAAAATATGAAACTAAAAATAATATAAATAAAAAATATAAACAATAGCCATATAAAATTTTCAATTTTAACAAAAAGAAAGAAAATAAAATAATTAAATAAAAAAAATTCAAAGAACATTGTGCTACTAACAAAATGAAAAAAAGTCAAAATAGAGCAATATATATTAATATCAATATAACAAAAACTTAGATTTCAGAAGAATGCTAAATAATTAAAATAGATAATTAAATATTAATAAATTATATAAAAATTTAATAATATTAATATATAATTATAAGACTTTAAATAATAAATACAGTAATAAATAATGTAAATTCTAATAATTACATAATTAATAATAATTTCATACTAATTAATAATAAATATAATAAAAAATAATATAAATATATAAATAAAAGAATATAAATTAATATTAAAAATTAATATAAATATAATATATAAATCATATAAACAAAAATACAAATTGTAAATAAATAATAATATAAAGTAAATAAATAAAAATTAAAATATATATGATTAAAATATTAATATAAAAAATCATTCTAATCTTAAAACTAATATTTAATTAAATAAATATTAAATTAAATTAATAATAATCTAACAGATAATAATATATATAATAATAATATAAATTCAATAATAAATAAATATATAATATAATAAGATAAATAATACTTACATGCAGTGCAGATTCGGTAATTTCGCAACCCCTTGAAACGTTTGAGAAGATCGAAGTCGTTCGGTTATATAACATAACACTTACATAAAGATATTGCGCATATAATCTTCTGCATAGAAATCTAGATAGAATTGAATAATATAGGAGTATCAATCAGCTGAGGTGAGCAAGAAGTATTACTACATATCAATAGTCTTACTAATTATGATCGTAAAAAAAGTATATAAGTGAATAAGGGAAAAAGTGAAAGAGTGAATAAGTTAAAAAGTTTCATCCTGTTGTATGTCGGTGTTACGAGATAGTATATAGATATAATATATCTATATTAATAGTTACTAAGTTTGTTCAACTAAAGTACTTTGATACTTGTATCTATGTATAGACCTGAAAATCCGACACTTTGGGGAGGAATGTACTGTAAATATGGAATAGTTTTTGTTATGACGTACTGTACTTGATACTTGAATGCACTAATTTGGATCGAGAGAACTAATGACCTAGTAAGCAACTTAGTACTTAGAAAATATGTACATTGAACACCAACCCAGAACTAACTATATAGATATATATATATTATATATATATATATAATATATACTTATATAATAATATCTAATATAATATATAATTATTATATTATCTATATATATAATTTATATATATATATTAATAAATATAATATTATAATTAGGATATATTATATAATATATAATATTAATATATATATATATTTGATAACATATTAAGTAAATTAATATCATACTTAATATATCTAAAAATAAAATATTATCCCACTCTCCCCGAAAGAGGAATTAATACAATAATAAAATACTATGTTTTACGGGCACAAATATAGAATGAATTTTATTCCTGACCGACCAACATTAACCATGGATAACATCTACATTAAACCTATACCCTAAAATCAAACCTAACCTATAAACTAAACCTAAAATGTTTCCGCCGCCTGGAACTTGTAAAATATTAAAAAAAATCAATTTTCGCCCACCTTATGAAACATCTATCTTATGTAATCAAATAAGAATGCTATACATGTGTAAAGTTTTTATATTTTATTTAATCTCAGAAACTCCCGTTCCGTGTGGGCGTAAGTAAGATTGTCCATCTATATATATATATAATAATTATACTAATATATTAATAAATATATTATATAATAAATATATTAATATATAAATCATATATATATAGATAATAATCTATATATATTATAATATATGATATATTATATTTTCAAGTATAAAAATTAATAATTATTAATAAATGATAGATAATGGGAAAGGAAAGAGATATTTTAAATTATATAATTAATTAATAATATATATATATACTTATATATAGATACTATATAGTAGTAAGTTACAATCAAATAAATAATATAAAAATTAAAATAATAAAATATTTTAGTAAGCAAGACATTATGTAACCTACTCAAACTTTTTTAAGAATATTTTAAATGAAATATTCAAAAGAATTTAAAATAAAAGTTTCGCAATCTAATTATTTTAGATTTAACATGAAATTGCGAGAATGTCGTTAATTAAAATATATATATATATATAATAATAAATATATATAATGATTATAATATATATAATAATTAAGAAATAATACAAATATAATATTCATAATAAAATAATAATAATATCAAGATAATAAATATTAATTAATAGAGAAATAATCCTAATATAAGCATAAGTTACGAGTATAATTTAAAAAAAACTCTGTATTGACATTAGAATATGAAAGAGATTTTGTAGATAACTATATGTTAATAAAATATTAAGATATTATAAATAGATATATACCAGAGTATTAAAGTGACTAAAATTAATAATAATATATAATCAAAAATAAAATATGAATCGCACTAGAACATACATTACAAAATCTGTATTTACATTAGAATATGAAATGTAAATTATATAAGAAAACAACATATTCGTATAATAATATAACCAATTAAATAATAAAATACCTTTCGCTTAACTTATTATATATTTAAACTACTAATTAGTGTATTTAGATTTATAAAAAGGTAACTATTATCAAATTATGGCAATCGTATTAAATAGATCAGAAAAAGAGCTCTTCAGTTGTGTAAAGCTTCTATCCTATCTATAAATATACTTCCAGAATGAAAACATTTAATTGTTCCTTCATGCCTTATAATTTCGTAAAACTAACAAAATGTTAAACCAATGAATTTGTTTTAAATCTTACGATATGCATTTTATTCTATACATAGAATAATGCTTCCAATTATTATTTTGGAATAATGATGAAGAAATTAAAAATTTTAAATAAATGCACATTACTGATTCTGACAGATTACAGCAAATTTAAACTATTATTTAGCTTTATATTACTGTATATATTATCTATTATTTAATTATTATAAATATATATTATTATATTTATTATATCTATATCTATACTCCAAAAATTCATAGATTACACACTTCACATATATTCTCATTAGAGTGTGCATACACATGCATATGTCTGCGGCGAAATTTTGCATCATATTTATGGATCATTAATGTCTCTGATTTTTTCACAATTATGAAGTTATATATATCTCCGATAAATAATCTTATGATCTATTTCCAAGCTATGGGAGTTCTTAAGTATTAGATACAGATTATCGAGTATGACTAGTCATAAGGAGGATCTCTAGAGACTACTAATACTTATATATTATTATTATTCACTCAAGAATTGTACAGTCACATTAGATTAATATTATTCATCTTTTAAATTATAATTATTATATATTATTAAGTTATAACAAATATATTCTATATTATAAAATATGACTAATCACTTATTATATCGTGTATTTATATATATATATATATTTAGTGAACATATCCACTCTAAGGTTAGGCCAAGATAGATAAGGTGTTGAAATGGTGTAGGCCGGACCCGGTGCTATATATGAAGAATATAAAATATGACGATCCAGACTAAATCGAATTAGATAGTCGTGTTTTGGAATACGGAGAAGAAATATATAAACATGAATCTCTCCTTTTATGACAGGCAGATGTACATATTGACTTACCTCTTCCTTCTTCATTATCTTTACATTCTTAGTCATTAATATTATTATTCATTATTTATCTCATCATTATTCTCATTATCTCTACTATATATCTCTTTATTTGCAGAAACTTGCAAATTCATTGATAATAGTATTAATAATATGTTAACTATTATGTTATCTATTATTGAATTACTTCGTTTTCCAATCTTCTTCACTTCAAAATTATTATCAATCATTAAGAAAAATTATTTTCAATCTCATTTATTATTTCTTATATTCATACTTATTATTATTACTTTTTTCTGAACTTTCATACTATATCCTTCATGTACATATAATAAATTTATTATATTATATATAAGTATATAAATATATATATTATTATATCATTATTATTCATTATATTATTTAATTATATAATATGTAATTATAAATTAATTAATTAATTAAATTTAACGACGATAAGTTATATTTTGAAAATATGAAAATAAACAATCTGTGGTAATTCTACCACTATAGCTAATGAAAAATAGCGATAAAACAAGTATATATTATATATTAATATATATATATAAATTTGAATTTATAAATACTTAAAAAGAATAAGTTATTTAAATTATATAAACTGAATAATTAATATATATTAATAAATATTTGATATAATATAAATAATAATAATAATAAAGTATAATAAATAATATTAATAATTAAGATAATATATAAATATATATCTATATATTAAATAATTTAATATAATATAATATATATATATATATATAATTATATATATATAATAAATTATATATATTATATGATATTTAATATAATATACTAATATAAATATATAGATGGTAGAGCACTTTCCGAGCTCTATTTAGTACCGTATACTAAGTATACCCGCTAGTCCGTATCTCACTGAGAACGACACCAGAATAAGGTGCGGATCATAAGCGGAGGTGCGAGATATCCGTCTAGGAATGAAATAGCGGCTATGCACTTGCGGATCAAAATAATGTTATCCGAGACTCTTACTTGGTCCCGCGTAATCACTATTTTGAGAAAAAATGATAAGCTATTATAATTAGTTTAACTATATAGATTATAATTCCTGTTAATTAGATTAAATAATAATAAGTAGTATCAGAGTATCTTATTTTAAGTTTATAACTAATATTATATTCTTAATTAGTTAGTAAAGGTTTACTTATATGATTTTTTATATAATATTAATAACCTTTCTCCAAACCATCTCAACTTCCTTTATTTATATATACTAATAAATATAAATTATAAATAACATTTAAATATTGAGAATTTTAATAGACTGAATGGCTATTACCTATAACTTTACATCTATAAATATATAATATAATTATATTTATTGCTATATATATATAGTATATATAATAAGAAATTATAATAACTGGATAGACAATTATCTAATATATGATATTCTGTGTAATAAACCCAATCTAGTATATATGATAAATAATAATATATATTAATATATATATATAATATATATATAATATGATATTATATATAATTAAGATATATAATAGAATATATATAATATATCATATATAATTATAATTATATATATATTATATATATATTAAATCATACTTAAAATAGAATATATATTATTAAAAATAATATTTAATAATATAATATATATTATAATATATATATATATATAATATATATATATATATTAACTAAATCATATATATATATATATAATATATTAATATATTAATAATATATATATATATAATATAATTAATTATAATATATATATCTAAGTTATTAATATAAATATATAATATACTATAACTATATAACTAATATAATATATATATATTATATTATTATATATATAATATATATATATATATATATTTATATATATAATATCTATAAAATATATATATAGTATCAAATATATATATATATATATATAGTATAGCTATATAACTATATATAGGCTGATTTAGTAAGCTATATAGTCATCGACTCTGCAGGACGTGCGAGCTTTCATGGATCTACTATAAAATATTCACTTGAAGTGAAATAGACGTTCCTTATGGTGGACAGAGGATCCAAACTTATTAAGAACTAATTTCAAGAAGGGAATTCAAAATGATACTAGGTGAGGACCTAATTAAGCAATGGACTGCTGGAATCGAACTAACACCCAGCATTCTCTCAACCAAAGGACATCTTTGCCCTTTCAGCATAGGCAAGGTTAATATTTATAGTTGCAACTTATGTCATATTAAATTAATAATTAAAGTAATCCTGCCCTCCTATTCTGGTACGTCTGTAGTAGATCGAACATTTTAGAACATGGTAAGGAGGATAATATTTTGAGGCAAACAGAGTCAATGCCTGAAAACTGCCTTTTAAATCTGAGCAGGTGTATTATTATATTTTTAAAAGGAAGTCACTTATTCATTCTTTATATGACGAAGACATATATTGAGGAAATGAGAAGAGGAAAAATCTTGAGATGATGTTGTAATAATCCAAACACTTTTATTATATTCATATAATATTATAAATATAGTAGTAATATAAATGCTATGTTATTTGAGTAATAAAGTTACACAGCGTTATTTTTCATGTTAATAATTATATAACCTATTTTGAAGTTAATATTCTACAATATGCGTCAAGTTGGTTAGAACCTAACGGTGCGGACTCTGCGAGTATAGCGAGGGAGGTTTGATGGTCTGAATAGGTCGCGAGGAGCGCCTAGCGGACTACGGTTCTCGATGTGCGGAAGGTGGCGCTAGCGGACTACCCTCCAAGGCGAGCGGGGTCTCACCTTCTGATATATATATATAATATATATAGATTAATAAAGTTTTAAAAAATATTAACAAAATAAATATTTTTCATATATATGAATATCCTATATAATATATATTAAATACAATATATATATAGTATATATATAATATAATATATTATATATATATTTATATTTAATATATTATTAAATATATAATATAATAAATATATATAATAAATATATATTAATAGTATATCATATATATATAATATAATATATTTATTGTATTAATAATATTAATATATATATATTATTATAATATAGATTATAATTAATATATTATATTAATATTAACTATAATATTATATAATCATATTATTATTATTCTGTTTTACAAACAAAATTGTTTTCAACCTCCTTACGTAAACAATCCAATGCTTCGTTGCTGTTTTACATTACGAGGTAGGGTTTTAATAATCTACGTAGTATTGTTAGTTTTTAAACATTGCAAATAAAGTAATTAAATAATATCTTTTGTTATATATATATATATATATATAAATGATATATATATTATATTTTCATATGTATGTATATATATATATATTAAGTATATATACTATAATATACTATTAATATAATTAATATATAATATATAATTATATATATATATATAATATATATATATAATATTATTATTATATATAATATATTAAATTAATATAAATATAGATAATAATATATATAATATTAATATATATGTATATATCATAGATATATATTAAATATATATTATATATATAATATATATATATATCTATTATATATATTATATTATATATATACAATAAGGTGGGCCCCCGTATCCATTTACGGTTATACGTAGTCCGCTAGCGCTATCACCTCCGCCCCTCGAGAATACGAAGTTCACGCTAGCGCTATTACCACTGCACCTATTATCAGCATTCAAACTCCCATATCTGCTAAATCTCGCACTAGTATCGCACGATACTTCCAGACTAAATCATGTGACTACTTCAAACAAAAGGTTATTTAAATTTATAATCTACATAAATGAATATAATATCCTTATCAAAAAAGATATTATTTATTAATATTATATAGAAATAATTTAGATATAGCAATATTTACTGCTTGCGTCGCACCAGATTATTCCTTCTTCCCCCATCTAATGTTCTTCGGAGATCTAGCCCAACCAGCACACATAAGCACAGAGAATATATACAGATCATATAAGTATCAAAAATAAAAAAAAATGAATAATTCACTATTACTCACCATTGTTTGAAAACGAAGATATTAGCTGGACGCTCGAAGTCCAAAGAGCATGGTTCATAGGGAAAGGTTAATAAAAAGACAGAAGAAGCAAAAAAGACACAAAACAAAAAAAAAACATCTTCTTAGTCAAACCATATACTACTACTAATCCAAGGCGAAGAAGAGAACACTTACGAGATTGGTTGTTGAGTGAATCCTTGGTATATAATTGCACACACTAAGAGATAAACAATCAAAATATACAGTCTATAATGCTGAAAAAAATTATGTAGGAGAAGAAATCGTCTACTTATTGTAGTATTGAGAAAAGGGCCCTAGTTTGTATAGGAGAACTATTGTTATTTCTCCCAGCAGATAAACACAATGCTATCACTTTCTTATGGACACTTTCGACGACATATTCTATATATGGAATCCCTTCGAAAATTTCTTGCCACTCTGTCGCGACCACCATGAAGAAGTCTCTTTCCATTCACAAGATCCGAGCGAGAACCCTGAAGGGCGTCGGAGCGGACTTTTCGTCCATGTACAGAGTTCCACGCAGAATGCTAAGCGGGCGTAAGGAACCGCCAGCTCATATAGCGTAACTATATACCCTAAATATACCAAATGAGATGATCGAGGTCCGGAGACCCTCCACGGCGACTCACTAAGTAGGAGAGGGGAAAATTAGTCCACCTACTTATCTCACTACGAGATAGCGAGAGAGATACTACATACCGAACTTCCGTCCGGTGCTAGGTAATAATATAGCCCTGGTAGGTATAGTTCTTTTATGTAAAAAAAAAAAACAAAATTTAATATAGAGAAAGACTTATTATATTTTAATCTAGAAATACTACTATATATAGTCTCATAATATATATAGTCCTTACTAATATCATATAACTATATATTAATTATAACATATTTTAATTTAATATATAATTATTTATTTACATTTTCTATCTTTTTGAAATTTTACCAGGATCTCAAAAATGTATTCTTTTCCTGTAGCTATTGTAGTTTTGAGTATATATAATATATATATTATATATTTATAGAATATTATTAATAAATATATATATTAATATTTTTTATTTTTATTTTATTTATTTTTTTTTAGAATCCACTAGTTGAAGTAACAGATCATTATAATGTTATATATATATATTCATATATATATATATATATAAATATAATAATATAATTAATATATATATAATATAATAGTATATAATATAAATAACTATTTGGAATGTATTTTTCGAATTGATTTTGAAATTGCCTAGTTATTAAGCTAATTAAAAATAAATTTAATTGAAAGTTTAATAAAATCTAAGTGATATAGCCCTAAATTCAGTCTATTAAAATACAATTATTATAAAATTATTTATATATTTATTATATAATATGGTATCTATCTTCTTTGCAGAGTCCGAAAGATAAGGTAAGTATATAATAAAAAAACAATTAAGATCGAGATACATAATAAGAATATAATATTAATAAATTAAAAACGTAAAATAAAACTATTACACTCACTTTAATTATTAACCAATAAGATCTCCCTTACAAGTTAAATCGATTTTTCATTTAATACAAAATAGAGTTTTGAACCATTTCTTACAGAAAAATTTAATATTATTACAGTACAGAATGCAAAGTACAATATCGAATAACATATTCACTAGTACGAAAACACGACATCAATATATACGCAGTACAGCAAACTCATTAATTCATATAAGAGTATGATAGTACTGCTAGAATAGAGTCGAGGACAATAAGCAGAGACTAGCGGACTAAGAAGCTGAGTAGACCAATCCCTCTGATATAATAATATATATATAAAGAATTAAATAATAAATAATATAATAATAAAATAAAATATATAAATAAAAACTCTATATATCATTAATTAATTAAATTAGAAAATCAATTAATAAAATGCTTTAGATCTTTAAAATTGATTATTATATAATATAAGCATGCTTATTAAATAGACAAGAAAAGCTCTATTCACAGTTTAGTATAAAAGTATTTCCTCTCACTCCATTATAACTTCAAGTAATGCTATAAACACAAATAAGCATCGAGACGTCGTGTCCCTTTCTGCCCCCCAAATGTTTAAACCATAAAGATGGTTTGATAAGTGGAAGTATTATATGCTTTATTTAAATGATATGGGAGAGAGGACGAGGGCGCTCCACACGGATATATTATTATAAATAAAATATTTATATATAAATTATTAGTATATGGCATTATGTTTCAGGTTCAAGGTTGCTTACTATATATATATAGATTTATTATTATATTATATTTTATTTATATAATATAATTTTATAATTATTAATTATTATTAATTATTATTAGTAATATGCACCGCGTAATATTACTAACATATATTATTTAATATATTAAATAGTATATATTATTTACTTACTAATTATTATTATTTAATATATATATAATATATTATTATATATATTAAACATTATTATTATATATATATATTATTAATTATTTTTAATATATTCATATAATAATTATATTATTATTATATATATATTAATTAACACGTCATCAATTAGATCATATTATTATCCCTTATAATAAGATTAAAATTTAGCTTAATATTAATTATTATAATCTTTGAAGAGAGAGTAGATAGATCTATGAGTAGAGAGAGAAAGAGAGAGAGAGAGATATGATAAAGTAAAAAGAGATTGTGAAAAACAGAAAAATAGTAGTATGAGAGAAAGTTATAGAGAGAGAGAGGGAAAGAGAGGGAGAGAGAGAAAGAGAGAGATTATGTAAGTAAGATAAGAAGATATAATCTGTTCTATGTACTTATTTCATAAATATGAGTTATGAGAGTATCTATCAATATATTTATTTAATTAATCAATAATTTCATATTATTATTAATCTTTCTCGTATTAATATTTCCATAAAACATAGAGATCAGTACTTATTAGAGGTACTACACCTGTATCAGTTCTTATTATTTTTACTTACATATTGCGAAAGGCGAGAGCAATTTTTCAGCTCACTATGCTATCTTTGTGAGTCATATTTCAGTAGTTGCTTAATGTGTAGAAAGTTTATATACTAATTATAAATATTTAATTTAAAAATCAATGTATTATATAATATATGTTGTAAATTATAATCATTATTAGATTATGATTAATATTATATAAATTAGGATAAACTATATCTAATATGGGAAAATATTACTGGTGGATGAATTGTATGCTACTTACAAGAGTCTCCTTATTAATCATGCTACAACTGAGATGTAACTAATATCTATTAAGACCAGCTTTGGAATACCAATATTTCGGAGTTAGAAAATATTATACTTTATTGATAAATCCATGAGAGATAATAGCCTAAAGCCATATAGGTTGAATAGATGTTAGTTATTAATCTCATCATTGATATAGGAATGGTATAATCTCTCTTACTTATTGGGATAGTAGAATGAAATAATTATATACTTATAATTATATAATATTTATTATATACCATCATTAATTATATATTATATATATCTAATATAATTATATATTATATATTTATATATTATCTATATATATTATTATATTACTTATTATGTAATATTAATTATATTAATATATTAAGTTATATTATTTATATTATATATTAATATAATAGTTATATTTATATATTAATAATTATATATATAGAATATGTAGCTTACATAGAAGTATTTATTTAGAAAGGTAGAAAATAACATACTTGGATGTTATTCCAATTAGTAATGAATAATAAACAGAACAGATGTATTAATTTGTAGATTTTAAAGCGCGTAATGATATAATAGTATATATAAATAAATATATTAATATAATGAGGTGCTGAAAGTTTTAAAATTAAAATTTGTTGAAAAACCTTCTCACCTAGCAATTAGTTTCCATTGTTCTGCGCATTTGAGACCAATCCAAGGTAAATAAGCATCTTTAAAACTTCAAATAATATAATTATAATATAATTAAAATAAATGACCTCGTACTTAGTAGGTTCAATATGATTTTCATTGTAATCTATTCTAATATAATATTTTTCTATCTATTATAATTAATAATTATTCGATGAAGAATATATATATTATATTATATTAAATACTATATAATATATATTATATATAATAATATAAATATTATATATATTAACGATGTCAATAATCTATTATTTAATACATTAAGTAATATATATATAGAAATGAAAATATTGATTTTAAATTATACTTTATTAAAAAAAATATAAAAAATAAAATAGTATATTTCAATGTTTTTAATTTGTCTTGCTTACTTAAAAATATTTATTTTTATTTTTATTTTTATTGCTGTAAGCATTAAGTATATAATATATATGTAAATAGTATTAAATATATTAATTATATAGATTATAATTATACTATTATTATAATAATTTATAATAATATAATATAATATATATATATATTATATACAAAAATATATAATATTAGATATATATATATAAATATATATATAATAGTACTATATATATATATATATTATAAATAGTATATATATATATATAACAGTTATATATATATATACTATATATTATATAATATTTATAAAATATAATATTATGAGAGACAAGTTACTTTTAAGAAGTGTGTTCGGAAACAGGGTAGGAGTTGGATAAAAAAATAATAAAATTTATTATCACACTAGGTTAGACAATCTATGATCTACATAAATAATGTTTACTATATAAACTTGGTGGAGAAATGATATTTTTATATTTTACATGTCAGGGGCGAAATAGTTATGTTAGGTTGCGTAGAGTTATTGTGTTAGTGTATTAAGTTAGGGTATTTAGGTCAGGTAGGTCAGGTCACGTCGCAATGTAAATTTTCATCTTATTTATGCTATACTGATAAAAACATCTTATATTATGAAATCACTTAATGGCTGCTAGTTTCGTGAGATTATTATTTTTATTATTTTAGATATATATATATATATATATAATATAATAGCTAATAATAATAATATATATATATATATATATATAATATAATATAATCATATATATATATAGTATTAATATATATATATAAAAATATATATATATAAAATATAATATATATATATATAATATATTAATATATATTAATTATATATATCAATATAATTATATATATATATCTGGGTTGGTGTTTTTTGATATACATATTTATTTCAATGCTATACAATGATTAACATAATAGTGTCAAGTATCTCTAAATTGTTCAAGGTAACAAGTAATAGTATCTCTAGATATGTTATGTTACAGATAGTAATCAAAGTATACTAACTGTACAGAGTATACATTATAGGAGTGAATATTATCACAGGTAACTAAATATAGTTCTAACATAGTTAACAAGTAATTATATATTATTATATTTATATATTAGCAATAACTGACATATATATAATATTCTATAATCATATAATATAAAGTATTATTTAATATAATAAAATATAATATTATAAAATATATAAAATAATATATAAATATAAATATTTATTTATATAATATTATGTATATATGATTAATATAATAAATTATATCATATATATATATTATAAATATATATATTAATATAATATATATATATAGAGTATAATAATTAAGTTAATTAATATATAATAAATAATCATAGTAATAATTATAAAAGCTATTAATATACTAATATTATAAATATATTATATATTATTAATTTAATAATATATATTATATATTATTATTATATTAATAATAATATTTGATGATATAATACTATAATATATATAATATAGATAATATATAATATATCTATAATTATTAATAATATTAATATACTATATATTAATATATAATTAATATATATAGTATATAATATAATATAATAATATTTTATTAATTATATATATATTATTAATAGTTACAATAATATAAACTATAATATAATATATATCATATAATATAATATTATAATATATATAATGTATATAAGTATTATATATTATATTATATGTATATATAATATATATATATTTATTATTAATATATATATATATAGATATATATTATATAATATATATAATAATATATAATATATAGATAATATATAATCATATAAAATCACATATATAGTATATTATAATAATACACTATATACATAATATAATATATATATATATATATATATAGTAAATATATATATATTAATTATAAAATATATATATATATATATAATATATATATATACTATAATATAATATATTATATCATATCATCATTCTAACAATTCTTTCAATATACAATAGTAAATTCAGCCACCTCTTATCTATTAATCATCCTCCACAAGTCATTGAGGAGGCATAAGTATGCAGTAACATGATACCATAGAGCAATACCTATATAAAATAATAATAGTATTATAGTATATCGATTGCAGATAAAATTATTATATTAGTAAATAATGATAAAGCTCAATAGCTTATACAAGCCCGCTCCTTATATATATACGCAATTAGTCGCAGAACTTAGTCGTAAAGTCTAAAAATATTCCACTCTAAGAGACTTATCGATCGAGTAGTACCAGCGAGATAGACCCTTCAAATTATGACTCTCGATCTAAATTAGTGGCGTTTACAATTTAACTCGTTAGACACCAGATGGGCTCTACAACCATAACCTCCTTTAACAAAACCCACCATTATTATCAACTCCTGTTAATATAGCACTCTTTTCACGTATTACTCGGATACCTATATATCACGCCTAAATATAACCACATTATTATCCTCTCTATCTCAGCATTCTCATTTGTCGAGACGCGAGTATGCCGAGCGGATGTTGCTATCCTGCATATACTGACCACTCTGGATTCCCAACATACTTACCACTATTAGACCCACCTCTATACCGCGAGAACTCGAGTCCTCATCCTCAGATCCTTCTTCTTCTACTGGCATTGACACATCCAACCTATGCACTCAACGTACTTTTATTTGAACTATTTCTCTCATTGTAGCCAAATATCCCACTACTATTACATATAATAGCACTTTATGTACCTCATTTTGATCTACAGACTTCTTATCCTCTGACACCCTCTAGAGCGCCTTTGGCCCACCACCAGAATTTTGTTCCTATGCCTCTAGACACCACTTGTATATTCGACTATCTATACCTTTGCGTTTTCACTATGGTCTCAAGTATCTTCATAGGCCCACATCACGTTTATTCACTTTTAGAGCGAAGTAAACCCAATAATATCGTTGAGAACCCTTACATTTAGTTATTGAGAGACTAAACTTTTTTCGACAGACCACCTAGATCCTTCTGAGTAAACCCAATATCCTTACCAATATTCTGAGAATCCTACTACAATTTTGCAGTAACCCATACCAATCCCATCCTTAGTGCCTTTTATTGCAGCATGAACTCCCTCTACTTTTGATTCAAGAAAACACCTAATCTTCTTTAAGTATCACCCTCGGATATATTTCTGGCAACCCTTAAATTTTTTTGCGGCGCAACCTTAATTTATCGGCAACACACTAAACATTATGCACAACTCCTGCGAAGAAGGTTAAGAACTTCAAACGGATAATGCGTCATGATAGCCACACGCTATTTCCACGCTATTACCTCCAACAGTCAGTACTGACTTACACCTGATGTGTACGCCCCCTAATCTGTCTTTTCGAACATTACCGGGTCAATTTTTGCCCTGTAAATTTCAACTAACGGCTCATTTTTAAGACGGGCTGTACGCCCGTTTTTGAATGTCTTACCGCTATTCGGTGCCTGAATTTTTACCTTGTGCCTTATTAAGACATCCTGTCTCCTGATTATACCTATTTCATTCTAGGCCCATCACGGTCCAACCCGTCCCATCATTTCTATCCTACTTGAACCATGTAAAGGATCTATCCTAACTTGCAAACACCTAACACACACAGACACACATACACACATCTTCACTCGACTACTAATCCTCTCAAACTCTCTCGATTCGCCACACAAAACAATCATCCCATTTAATAGAGGGAATCCTCTCTCTCCATCCATTCTCGCATCATCTAACTCTATCGCTTGTTACCCCTACCTCTAATTCTTTCATAACCATCCTCACACATACCACCGACGACTCTAGCCACAAGGAGAGCATACAGTCTTGTCACTCCGCTTATTAATATTAAAATCAATCACTTTCAACTCTTATACTTTCTTACACACGCTTCACTATCGTCATAATATACTTTTTGATTTCTATCAGAACTCCACCAACACCAGTGTCACTACACCTGCCATAGCAGTCCCTAATTCATCCTATACATTATACGCCTGTTCTGCCATCCATAAATCCTAAATTCAATTAACTATTCCCCTCCCCATTTATCACAATTATTTGTTTCAATTTACAGTTTGATCCACACATCGCTCTACCATTCTACAAACTTCAGCACACCTATAGTCTCCACACCGACTATTCAGTCTATTTGCCCTCACTACTCGTATTTCACTCTAACCTTTACATCGCGCCCAATAAGACTAACGCAACATATATATCACTTTTACCACTATCACATACTCCACATAAGTAAACAAAAATATTCAACACATATTAACTACTCTTACAGGGTCGCCCTTTTCACCCTACCTTATAGATCAAGAACTTATTAGACGGCGCAGATCCCCTCCATATTCCGTCTCCGGAACTCTACAGCGGCGCTCATAAATCTATTTGTTCATTTCTCAATGCGTATGCGACTAATACACGCAACTGAAATTCATGTCTTAATCCTCGCCAATAGTCACCTTTGCTCCAAAAACTTGCATATATATACCTATACTAGGAGTGACATTATTTAAACCTCACGGCATAACATTGCTAATTCAGAGGAACTTTGAATGATTCACACAATCACCGGTATAAAGTATATCTAGTGATAGTATTCCGTATATTAGTGGTATCTAAGATATGAGTTAATAAAGTATAGTGCCAGGTGAAGTGCTCATATAAGTGTAGTGATACCTAAAAGCTGAATCTGCCAAATTAAGTGCCAAATGAATACATAGTTGAATGTATGCTAAATAGTGAGTGCCTAAAGTGAACGTATTGCCCAACTATAGTTGCTCAATAACGTTGAACACAATATAGGCATACAACTGATGAGTGCTTATAATAGACTTTCAAGCCTTTTATATCTTATCATACCATTTACTCCAGAGCCAAGACATAGCCCTAATATTATAAGGTCTTACCTACTATAGGTAATAAGTGATATGGGTGTAATAATCTTATGCCTGATCACAATCTTCTTATATGGGACACTGGCTTGATTAGTTAAATTTATATAATAGTTCTGTGCATAATTTACTTATTATTTAAATGAACTACTATATACCATTAACTAGACAATACTTACATATATTAACATGAGACATATATCACATTATGGATTTGTGAGGGAATCTCGCAAGAGCATCTACGAGAGAACTGCGAGCAAGATTTGGAGGGGTGTAAAGGGCAGGTTGACAAAGCACACACAGGATAAACGAGTAACGCGTTATAAGTTCGATAGCTGACGACAATCACTCACGCTGCACAGTTACGACTGTATCGGTTAGATAGTCTTGGAATATTAGATACGCCCTGAGTTTTAATATAATTAAATATTTAGGCGCTATACTACTAAGTGTCAATATAGACGACAGCATATAGGAGAACCAGAGGCAGCGAGTTGGCTAAGTTAGAGGGATGACCTTGCAGAGCATAGCATTGCGCCGCTAGGTAGCAATGAGAAAGCCTCTCATGGATGGAAATGTTTCAAACGAGACAACTTAAGGCGTATGAGTGCGGCCCTATTCATACCTTGCTCGTGAGAATGATTACATTGTTACCTTGTAAGAATGTAATTACGTATTGAGAGAATATGGGTACCGTGCATATGCAGAGGTTTAATAAACCTATCTGATTCTAGAAGTAAATCATTCATTTGTGTATGTATCAAAATGCATGGGACAATCGCCAAGGGCGTTTTTAGGATGACGTACCCTCAGAATTATGACTAAACAATGAGGAATGAACGTATTACAGAGTTTAGGTATGAAAAAAGGATAAACACAGAGAGAATCAAATGAATAAGAGAGCTCAAAGGTTTATATAGATGAAGAGATTTGTGGCTCATGTGGAAAGAATCGCGAGAGAGATAGCTTCAGGATTTGGTTAGCGGATGCTATAGCTCGCACGTGAGCATGTGGTGGGAAGCGACTGGCCAGGCAAGAAGACCCTCGAAACGGAACAAAGTAGAGGAAGTCGAGCGAAAAGAAACGTGTCTGGACGGAGTGAAAGCTAGAGATGTGTGACGCCGAACGGGTGGAGGAAAAAAAAATGATAATAATAGAAGTTAAATGCAGGTTTTGTGAGCGATCATGGTTGGCCACCTGGGCCAGAGAATACCTACCATCTGGGAGATGCATAGTGTCACAGTGTCCGTCGAGTCGGCATATCCGTAGAAGCTCTAATGGCAGTGATTTTTTATTCATGAAGCAGGCTTCTGCCAGGGACAATATAAAGAGCAAAGTTTAGATTTATGTGTAAGTTAGGATAAAACATATATTTATTAACATATTTTTACTTAATACTTTTACTTAATACTTTTTAACTTATAAATTTTTGTAAAAAATTGTATGTAAAGAAAAAAACCCAAGTGTCCTGCAATGATATAACTTTATTTACTACCACTGTACAAATTTATTAAAACATTAACATTACATCCTTAAAGCATTAAAGCTGTAAAGACGCACCTCAAAGAGGGAAGGGAAGGAGGGGTTGCTTTGTAACTATTTGTTCTATTGACCTATGGAGCTAGAGCTTTAAGGTAGATTAAACAAATTGTTTTCTGCTAAACAAAATATTCTTTTCAAAATTAATGTTTTTTCAAGAAACTTTATAAGTGAAACGTGATTTTTTTCTGTAAATAAAATTAAAAATGTTTGAGTAATGATCAACTCATAATATAGGAAACGGAATATTTGAAAATACAAAATGATGTAATGAAAGTTTACAACAACATCTCATAAAGAAAATATTTTCACGTATGCGCAGTAATGTTACGTCTGCGGGCTCATGCGTCGGTTCAGCACCGGGGCGCACTTGCGGGCCGCTTCGCGTTGGGCTTGCACGTGAGCTAACTTAAATCTACGGTGAATTAATTATTATCCATTCTAGTGAAATTCTGCCAGTAGCTCATGTATCTGTAATTAGGCAGCACCTAATAGATCCAGATTGGTATTTTATATGAAGTGAATAACCACACGAAATTCAGTCTTGCTCCAGTACTCATAGGATCAGCAGCTTGAGAAGAGCTTCGCTAGCATCCTACAATATCTTAGCATGTAGACCAATATAGATCCCTTACTACAGTTGTCGAAATATTATTATCTAACAAGATTGTATTTATTAAATATGATTTTTTTCGTACGTCATATAACTTACATTGTGTAGGTAGATTGAAAAAATTATATGGAAATATCCTTATCTCAAAAGATTGCTTTTACCTATTAACTTATAGTTCCTTAAGTAATTTTTAATTTGACTATAATTTAAAATGCACGTCGAAAAAGCATGTACAGCATCCGAAATAAAAAGTGTTTGAATCACCACCCGCCGGAAAAACTCAATGCTGAATACCCTTTTTCTTTGGTATATCGTAAACTTGATGACAAATTCCAGATATTATTATTATTTAATAAATTGACCATTTAGTTTGTTAAAGAGTACTGAATACATTATGTTAATACATGTCTTTGACCAATACAATGGACCAAAGAATCCTGATTTCGGCTTCCAAAAAAGCAGGAATTAAGTATATTTACTATTGTACTACTACTATTAATTAAATAAATTAGAAATGTTGCCCATTACACCTTAGTATCCACAATAAACTATTTAGATCTCATGCAAAATTGCATCCTCAATTTACAAAAAATAAATAAATAAGCTAAACTAAAAACAGGTATTTAATAATGTGAATAATAGTGTATGTCTGTGCGTGCGTGTGAGTGTGTGTGTGCACGTGCATTTGTGTATGTCTGCGTGTGTGCTTGTGTGGAATGATAAATAATAAAACACAGGTCATGAAAATAAATAACAGTTTACAATAATTACCTATCATCAGATATTGAGAACCATCTTTATGTCCCAGACATACAGTGTGAAACTGAAAAAATGATGTGGACTTTGTACATATATCTCTTATCTAATGTTTGTTTATCGCCCTTAACTGTGATTGCTTGTAATGAGTCAATCATACCCAAGATCTTACGGTATGACGTCATTTTATAATGACGGTTTAAAAACAACGGATTTGTTGTTGGAATGATTAGTTTTAATATAGGTTCTGGTGCGTGAACATATCTATCTTTTAACATAAAACTTGCAAGCAAGTTAACTAAATAGTTGACTTGTATTGCGTAAGATATATAGCATGCGCTCTATGTACAGCTTGCAGATGTATCCGTACTGTTACTACTACTACTACTACTACTACTACTACTACTACTACTACTACTACTACTACTACTACTTACTACTACTACTGACCTACGAACAACAACAACAACTAGCTACTACTACTCACTAACCTACTACGTACTACTACTACTATTACTACTACTACTGACACTACCGCTACTGCTAAAGCTATAACTATTATACGAGTAAGATCTTGGAATATTCGTTCTCGGGATCCATTCTTTGGATAATGTTTGATGTAACATACATTATGCAAGTCTAATGCAAGTTTTGTTATTGACTCATCACAGACTAACTACTGACTCACTATGGTATATATATATACTATATATATATATATTACTGTATATATATAGTATATAATAGATATAGTATAATATATATTATTAATATATATATATTATATATTATATATTTTATATATATAAATATTTATATATATATATATATATAGTAGTATATATATATACTTATATATTAATATATATTATATATGTATATTATATATTATATATATATTATATATATATAGGATCTGACTGACTGTTCTTTTTTACGTATTAAAAATAGAAGAGCGCAAGGAAAGAGCAAGAGCTGGAGAGAAAGAAATAGAAACCTTACAAACAACTACACGAAGTTTCGTTATATTGTTGAAGCATGACGATTTGGACATATTTAAACACACTTTCTCCAGCTGTTGTGAAAGAGAATAAACTAAATTCAGAGGGTGTACAGGTACTCTGTTTTAAAATCTCATATGCAAAATTAAAGTCAATATTAGATATAAGGTGAGACAAAATTTTATTGACCATATAAAGTGTTTAAAATACATGGCAAAACGGTTGTGTGTGCAAAGAAATCATAGAAATTAAAAAAAAACAGTACCTGTAATTAAATGAATCGGAGACTTCTATTTGTGATTTGACTATCGATGTCTAGATATTATTATAAGGAATGGATATGTGACGCCTAAGTCACGGACCATAAGTAAGAATTTCTAGGGTATCGTACAGTTCATGGGCGACATAGGGCTAGACAACCAGGGCCAGTTTACTTTTGTTTTATTGCTGAAAAATTCCTGTGCCAGCATCGCGAAACTTTTGGCGCATAAGGAACACGACTTTCTGCGAGAGCTAATCATGCGGGAGAACAATTTTTGGGGTACCCGAATGGTAAAGAAATGCTGTTTCATTATGAAAGGGCGAAATCCTACTCACTGTAAGTATAAACTCAAAGAACTAGTGCATCGAAAACATATTGCGGTGTGCCTCGAAGAGTTTTACTTGAGAGTGCTCTCCAGCATTCAAAGGAGATTACGAGGCCAATAGAGAAAGAATGAATGCTATGCCAACTGACAGGGCGAAGTTATCATACAGCAGACTGAAGTGTGCATAGAATATTATATATATTATAATATTAAGTATTAATATATATATTATATTATATAGTATATATATATTTATTATTAATATATCAGTATATATATACTGATTTAATATATATTAAATAATATTAGATATATTATATATTATAGGTATATATATGAGTTGATTTACATATATTGAATCTATAGTATGGTTATAACTTATCTGATGCCTATATAGCTTTAGGGTTGTGGGTACTATATAATATTATATATATATATATATAATATTAAATTAGTTACCCAATAGCCTGAAGAAGTTCTTTGTTATATATATAGATAGATAGATATTTTACAAATATGTGCTTGACAATATTACTGTAAAGCCAGTATATTTGATTCAAAGTGTTTGGTTTCTCATTGTATAATTTACTGTAGTTTTCTACTGATCTCTAGGTCCGTACAACATGCTTCTTACATACCCTAAAGCGCGGTAAGGTGATGGGGGGGGTGGGGTCATAAAGCTGTTCCGCCTCTTTAGAGGATAATGGCGGTGGGTACCTTTTCTGTTCTTATTTGCTGATAACGGATCCTTTAACTCGGCTTTAACGATTATAGCAGAGTTATAGAAAGACAGACAATTTTAAGTTATATCTAGATAGAGCGAGGTAACAAAAAAAAAAATAAATAAATAAAGTGCTTTCTTGGTTTTGTAATACATTTTCTAACAGAAAAAGCTTAGAAAATAAAGCAAGTTTCTAACAGAGAAATATAAGTATAAAAATGATAATAAAATCAGAAAAAAACAGTTTTCTAGTATCATCCTCTTTAGCTTTCAAATAATCATAAAGTGAAGATATGAAAAATAATTTAGAAAGTATAATAACATAATAAAATGAGACAATAAAAGATAATACAGTTTCTTATATTATATTGATATGTAATACTAATAATAATAATAGGATAATAATATATAATTTATACCTAATAATATATAATAACTGATATAATAATTAATAATAATAATAATGAATAATTCGATACAAAGTCCTTTATTATATAATGATAATTGAATTGCATAATTAATAATAATTAACTAATTTCTTATTATGTACAATAATAATTAGTAGTAGTGGGTAATAGTATATATAAGGTTATAGTAAAGATCGAGGGGGATTCGAGAAATTTACTCGGTGAAAGAGTTAATAATACTCAATAACTTCAATAATATTTAATAATAAAATGAATAATAATAATATTAATAATGAAAGATTGAAAGTTAAAGGAATAATAATAAGTAATGAATAATAAATAATAATAATAATAATGAGTAATAGAATAATAACATAAGTTTTATTAGAATAATTAAAAGATAAATACATATATAAACTTTCTAACATTTCTAATTATGATGTTGATAATAGATTTAGATGTGCCGTCGTCATTTATTATGACGATGTGAGAAAAAGGGGAATTAATGTTTGAAATGATTAGTTTTAATTTAGGTCTGGGTTTGTGCTGAACATGTCCCTTTAACAATAATACTTTTGTAAGGCATAATGATTAATATAAATTGTTTGCGCTTATGGATGTTCCTTCAGGGTTTCTGTTTTATCTCCACCCTTTTATTTTCCTTACTTTTCTATTGGTTTATAGATAATCTCATGGTCTAAGTACGATCATACAGACGAATCGGCGAACTAGTATCTATATCTATTCTCTACTAATACAATCTTTTAACGTACTCACTGGACTTCACTCAATCAATTGTTGTGCCACTTTTCTCCTACGTTTAGCTTTCTGATAAGCTTGCTATAAACTAATATTACCGAGGATTGCATGGATATTGGTAGTGGTCTATTTCGTCCTCGGAATTTCCATTTACTTGGATTCCTGACATTGTTTGACTACTACATGATTTATCATATTTTCATTTGTGTGCTAACGCCCTAATCGCTGGTGTTTGGCTATTTGACTCTGTCAACAGTGCGTTAGTCTTACTCATATACTATATATATATAGTATATATATATATATATATAATAATTTATATATTATATTATTATATATAAATTTATGATATTAGTATATATATATTGAATATTAATATATTTCTATATTATATATATGATTGTATTATTATATGTCTATATTAGTATAGTATATAGTTGTTCTCTATTATCATTATTGAGTATATCTATATTAATCACTGAGAGTTAGGTGTTTTTGTTTACAAGTGATCAAATTAGCTTGAAGCTAAGAACAAATTAACGATTGCAGTTTGGCTCGGATTCAAATTGTGTCGTGTGAGCCGCTATCGTGTGTGAGAAGATTCTGGCAGTTAAGGGAGCTAACCGCATTCTGTTGTGATATGAGTCAACTTTATTAGAAACAAATAGGATCTATCACCTTTCCATATCTCTATATCCTTGTTGTTTATAATACTCGGCGTTTCCGCAGGCGCTTCGTCCAATGTCTTCACCTGGTCGTGTAAAACACAAACATATTAAGTTTATTTCTATGCGCCTTAATGCAGTAAAACATAAAAGAAGACAGGGATGAATGAGCCGTGGGAAGAGCATGAGTTTTGCTGAGACTTTATTACCATATCTGGGGACCTCATATCACTATAAATCTCTTAGGTTGGCTTAATAAGTATAGGTCTCTAATAGAGCTAAAGAGTGGAGTATAAACTGCATTTTAGGTTGCCATATCTTTAAAACGTAAGTAGTATTATTTAAAAACTCTGGTCGCCTACTTTAAACACATGTTATATAGAGCTCATTTTTAGATTTATCTCGTGTGGTGTTCTCAAATATCCTGTGTATAGAATGTAAGAGTGGATATCACGGTTACCACTCTTCACTTTAGTGAGATGGTAAGGGGACTTCTAGAGAATGCAGGATAAGAAGGAACCTAATAAAATAATGTTTTTAATCACTCATAAATAAGAGATCAATATACTATTCCCTTAAGTATCTCAGTTTTTATCTCTCAATAATGAGATGTAGAATGAATGTAGCATAATTAGTAATCTCCCAATCGTCTTTATAATAATAATATATAGAGTTATATATAATCAAATACGAGATAGGTGACTTCGAAGACTAATAATATTAACCTTCTCAAATAATTACTTCAATTCAACAACTAAACTCTAAGCGTTCGCTAACTCGTCTATAAACAAGATAGAAGATTCCATATTACATCATAAAAATAAAACATATATGATTATCGTAATAATGATTAATAAATAGATAAATATTTGGTGATTAAGACTCGAATAGGTTTATATATCTCTATAATTTGAGATTGACCATCATTCTCTTTTCCAGATCACATTTAATTAGTTTTGTTAGATAAGCTTAACTATTGCCCCTCATTCCATAATTTTTACATAATGACTAGATATTCTAAATCTTACCTTCTTTTAATAGTCGCTCGGTACTTACGCCCACCTGAGAAGGTACATATGTGCAATTAACATGGATAATTCTAGGATGTAGATATTTACAATTTCTATATAGTTTTCATTTAATTATCTATTATCTTATTATTTGATTAAATTTATTTATATGTATTTTCCATATCCTTTGAGTGAACATAGGATCCAATCAATAATTCCATATAAATATGGGATGGTCATAATGAGTATTAAATTAATATAATTTATTCTATTGAATTCCGGCCCGGATCGATCTTTATGAAGCAATAGAAAATTTTAAACTCGCCTTTAGAAAATAATGATATTAGAGGTGCAAAAAGAATTAGTTTCAATAGTACTCATGATAATTAGAGGAGTAATAATATATAATAATTAAATTAATAAGATATAATTAAATAATAATAATAAATAATTATAATCATAATTTAATAATATAATTATATAAATAATAATATTAATAATAATAATAATAATAATATAATATATAATAATTAATATAATTATAATAATAATAATATAATAATATATTATATAATAAAATAATAATATATTGTAATAATATAATATTAAAGTTGGAAATAAGAAATTTATAAAAACAAAATAATTACAAATAATTATAATATAAGGTTAAAAATAAATAATAATTAATAAAATTAAAAATATATTAATAATAAATTAAATAAAATTTAAACAAATAAATATGTTAAAATCAGTACTTTATAAAAGTAATAATATAAGTCAATACAAATAATTACCATGTTTCAACTTATACATCATTAATATTAAAAAATATCTGTAGTATTGATATTAATAAAGTAGTCGATGCGTCGCATTTATGTTAGATAGTTAGGTAGGAATTCTCTCGTCGTTTCAAACCTTATAGAATCTTACGGAATTTTTAATTTGCTCGACGTATACCTTATACTGTTAAAGAGGATGTTAAGACGAAGCAGCATCGCGAACATGATAATTAACGTGACTTCGGTTCTATCCTTCTACATCTTGGGTTATTTTTGTACCGACGGGCGCCATGATTACATGCCATAGTGTGCCTATTCTCTAGATATTAAGTATTTTCTCCATCTGGCAACTCCGTTATATTCTTACTCTATCACGTTCCGCATTCTCAACGCAGATATACTACTTCACTGTGGTGATTACTTGCAAGAAGCGCTGTGTGATGCTCACATCCGAAATCACTAGTAAAGCGTTTTCCATGAAGTTAATTTCTAACTCCATTTTACTCTTATCCTCCAATGCATTATGCAAACCTTCATTCACCCCTACTTGCATATGTGGAGACCTGCTTTCGGAGAATAAGGTTGTATGCTAACACTTTTGTGTACGCCTCTTTGCGCCATTTCTAGTTAACTGTGTACTAACGGTGTATAGCCGTGTATAGTCACGTGTGCTGATTAGAGCATGGACGTTGTCTTCGAATTCTGTCTCTGTGTTATTGTTGTTTCTTTCAGATGTGCTGTGCGTATGTCAGTATTCGGTCTTGTTGTGCTTGTCTTATTGATAGCGTCAGTGCTTCTCGCGCTCGTATAGTAGCGTGACACATCACACTTTCTGCTTTTTGTTTTGTTCGATCAGTGCTCGTTTTGCCTGTGTAACGTGCTTCAGAACTGCTGTTAGTGAATGACTACCTGTTGGCGAGTAGAAATAACGATCTGGGGGTCCTTGTAAAAAACGAATTGACTTCCCGTCGCGAAGTTTACACTCTTTTCAAAAAAGGCCAAAGTCTCTAGTTCTACATAAAGTAATGACTGGTAGAGTATTGTTCATAAGGCTTGCTTAGGTATAGGAATTTGTGATGGCTATGCGACAGCGTACTCCAGTTTAATATATAAGGGCCTATATATTCTCTCCCTCTTTTTGGGTTTAGTTTCTCATCACATCTGGGTTAGTGTGGGAGCTCTTAGTTTCCCCCTTTCTAGTTGGATACAGATGATTGAGTCTATAAAGCTGATAATTTTTTTATCTATTTATATATAAACTATGTCCTAACCGTATAACTTTAATATAAACTTCTCTTGCGACGTACATTGGGGTAATCAACTATTCATAATCTGTTTTCTTTATGTGCCGTGCCCATTACTCTACTCGACACACAAGTAGTGGGTTTCGAGATACGATGTTGTTGGCTCGGCTGTGCTGAGAGCCATCTCAAATATATGTCTTCTCAGTCAAATGCGTCAGGTCACACAAAGACTTTAAGGGAGCCTATAGCTGCTCACTCTCTCTGTCTGAATATTTTGTCATTAGTGTTGAAGATAATAGTAAAAAAAAGCGCCTTTTAGAGAGCCGAGTTCGTTTAGTAGTAGAGGTACCATCCTCTTTGTGAATCACACGACTTTGTCGATGTTGTTGGTGGATACAATCCTCTCGAAACTATCGTTTTTGTGTCAACTGTATTTAAACTTCCTCTCTCACATATTACTGAAAGACCTCACGGTCGCGCGCGCCCACCATTGAGTGTAGGATTAAATAAAGCACTGTATCGATGGAGTGACAATTGAGTATATAATGGTAACTTGCAGCTACTCTTCACGTATTTATTTTCTATAGCTGTGTCTCCCAAACCAGTTACTGTTAAATTAGTTTCTACCTAAACACTCAGTTGAGTGTTCTTGAGATTAATGTTTTAATGTTATATTTATTAAATTCAGCTAATACGCATATCCGCTTGGCGTGTTATATATGTTAATACGTAACTCCCTTCCTTTGGCTTGAACTCCTTCGTCACTCCTTACTATCCTATATGTGCATAATTAATCCAAATTTCAGTCCTTTCTACGGGCATTTCTATTTTTAGGGGCCAGCACCTCATCCGTGGGTTGCACTAGGTGTACAATAAACCTCAATCTACGCTGTGAAGCTGGGATCTCATATGTGATAATTACATAACTGACTGAGATACTTATGACTAAACTAAAATTTTTAGCTATACTCGGTATATGATAAAACTCCCATATATAAATACGTATTATATAATAGTAAGATATATTTATTTACGGACAGATTTATTAAACACATGGTGTTCCACTTTTAAGATACTTATGTTAAATAATATTTATATATATATATATTTCACATTAATCATGGTCTAACTTAACTTCAAGAATTGTATTTACTATTTATTCGTCATATTACTTTGAATAAACCTCACATTATAACTTAATAAAGGAATATTCTAAACATATTTATGTACTTTTTTGGTAATAAATATAATTATCACAATGTCTATGTCGCGCAATTGACTGTATTAAGTATCTATTATGTAATCACTAACGTCAATCTAATTGATCATTCTATAACGGACTATTATCGCGTACTCTATAGTAATATAAATACCATCTAAATGTTTAGGGGAATACTACGCTAATTCAGGCTATAAAAATTCTAACGACTATCTTTTAACGAAATTTATCTAAATATATTTAATGTCGGCATTGACTTAACTTCATAGGTCCGTTCTCCTTTAGATAACCTATCATTAAACATACCTCTCTCGTTGACCCCGAAAAACCCTAATTTGACGTTTCAAGCGTCAAAAACGCTGGAACTTGCGGTAAAACGCTGGAACTCGTGGTCAAACGAACGACGCAGACCTAAACTTACGGTAAATGAACGACGTTGTTTAATAAAGTGTGATGTCATAAAAAATCTATGTTTCTAAAATTTCTCACGAATTTAGCTGCATTCAAATTAAGCCTTGCAGCTGCTGTGTCTAACATTGCTAGGGGTATGTATTTAAGCCTAATGGTTACTATGGTACCGTTTCTAGGGGTATGTATTTAAGCCTAACGGTTACTATCGCATCCGTTGGTTGGGGTGTAGCTGAGATGCCTGAAAGTGATAAATTGTGATGAAAAAAGACTAAAAAGTGTTAAAATAATAAAAATTTAGCAATATGTTACCTGAATTAACAGGAAAACTAATGAAATTATAGGAAAAATTTAAAAAAGGCTCAGGAAAGTAGCTGAGCACTAGAAAGTGGCTAAAAAGTGCAAAAATATATCAAAGAGGCTAAAAAATTGCTAAAATTATAAAACATTTA
>JABUQX010031311.1:50000-57351 GCA_015478945.1 Trachelipus rathkii | reverse complement strand
TCAATTTCCCCAGGAAGAGATGCCACCATCCCATTCCCACCGTTGTAAGATTCATCCCCCAAAGGATTCATCCCAGATAACAGAAAAACAGAACCCATCTGACAGGCCCTAAATCTGTTCACTGGTTTTTAGAGATTCTACACCAGAGTAACCAGAAGTCCAAACAAAGGATTGAAGAACAAGGCGTTACAAAACAACAGGACGAGGTAGAAGGACAAGCATCGGAAGGGACGGGTACAGCGAAGATCTGCTATTCCGACCTTGCGAATGGGATTTTGGAACAAACAGGTCCGAGGAGGGAAACTTAGGTATTTTGCCTCGTGGTTTACTAGTCTCCCATTTTGTATTTATTCGTATATTCCTAGATTTAAGAATTTGGAGAAAATCATGTAGACTGGATTAAGAAAACCGTATAGACTGGATTAAGTAACGATCGTTAATAGGTTAAGATGATCTAGCTTGGATTAATATGATGTCCGTAAATTAGAAATTGGACACAATTTTTAGAATTAGGTGATGATGTAGTAGGATTAATTGTGCTCTAAAAAAAATCTTAAGGTTTAAAATTAGAGTAGTTTTTCCGATAGATTTTTAAGCTAGATTAATTCTCTAGATATAGTCTGATATTATTTTGTTACTCATTTTTGTATACAAGGAAACGTTTTAAAAATGATGTTGTCACTCCAGAATAAGGGGGCGACAGCAATTTTAATACAAAAATAATATAAAATAGAAACCCAAAAACTATTAATATTAAGAATATACAAAAAAAATTAGGAGTAATAGAATAAGTAAGCAACAATTAAAGAAAGGAAATTAACTAGTAATAATATATATATAAAACTAACTGTAAGTAAACAACTAAGTATATATATTAGTATTAACGTTTATTATTAACTCTTACATTTAGATATTAAGTCAACTAACTCGTTATAATTAAGAAAACATTTAGTTTAGTTAATAAAACGCGAACGCTTAACTATAACCAATTAATTTTAACAATGTATTAAATACAATTAGGCGACCTTTTAACTTTTCATTCAACAACAAAAAAGATTAAAGAATATAAATATTTCATAACTATGCCTAATATATTTGTTGCTACTCATCATCTTATTCAACATGCCAGAGCAACCTCAATAAATGAAAAAGAAAGAACACAAAGATTCTACCTGGTATATTTGTACTGGAGAAGTTTAACTCATAGAAGGATACCTCGATCTAGTTATCTCTTTAGAATGTCCTCCAGACGATGTGTAAAGTAAGTACAAGTGCTAGTCCAAGACGATATATATATTACAACGTTAAAGGAATCATTTTTTACCATTCGTTCGGAAACCATGTGTCTAAACGTCGTCAACACATCAAAGGCGCACAATTGGAATCAAGCTATGACCATTCGAGTTAAAAAGTGCTTAGCCCAGAAAATTGAACGAAGAAGTGAACCCTTGGATCTCGGCACGATCAAAAAGGAAGCCGAGCCGCTTTCGAGTTCGGAGGAGACGTCCTAAACATTCTTTTTGGTACAGCGACAGACAAACAGGTTGAAACTACTTCGAAAGAAAATCAACATCTTAGGGTAATTATGCCTCTACTTCAAATTTATTATAACTGAAATTTGAAGGAACTAGAAGTAACACTCGTACCTTAATTAGTTTTAGGGATAGCTTACAGAAATTAATTAGAATTTCAAACTAGTCTAAGGCTACGCACATATAATAAAACCAAAGGGAAGCATCAGGCGTTAATAAAATCTAATTGAACAAACAAGTATATAAACATACATTCAAATCCACCAATTGGGATAAAATTCACTCCCAACTTGCCAAAGATAAGATAAACAATTCGCAACTTTTTCTCCCATCTTCCTATTACCCTTTTGTACTAGAAATGAACAAAGAAACCAAACTACACACACTGTCATTCCTCTAGAAACAAAAACATACCAAACCTTCTTAACCTACTCCTGGACTATCCAATCTGACGCTAGCCCCTATGAACTAATCACTTTAATCCTTTTATCTCAATAGAGAAATTTGTCTCATACAAACTTATATCTTTTCCTACCCACTTCCTTTAAATCAATCTCTAGTTCGAGTTATGTAAAACGACCCCAAATAACTACTTTTTGTGAAATACGGATAATCGGAAATACACTTACCTTAAAGAATCGCACATTGATCTTTGTAGGAATTTAGGCAACTTTAGCAAGTTTGCCCTCCAGTCCCAAGTTGTTTGCTTCCATTGATGATCAGTCTTGCTATTAGCTTTAATCTTGAATTTTCACCAATGACTTTTCGCACTGCCCTATCGTAGAATACAAGTCTGTAGAACCTTATACTGTCACTTTTTAGACATTTCACCCTTTTTCTTTTCAGAAAAAAAACTAGGCTTCGATTGCATGTGGAGAAACCCAAACTCTATCCAGCAGTCGTAATGATAGTCTTTACTTATTCCTCATGAGTGCCTTTCATCTCTTCTAAGTTCAGTTTAGAATTCCTATTCACTTAGAGAAGAACATTACCCTTTCTTCCCTTAATCTCTTACTCTGATCACGTTTTTTCAACTTTCTTATCTCACGGGCTTTACCTAACATTTCTTGCTGTCTTGTTTCCAAGTTTCCAAACTTTAAAGAAAGTTCACTGGAAATCAACAGACCTGAGTCAATTAAACCAATTCAATGCACCCTTTCACACCGTATTTCCCACAAATCAAATTCATCCCATATATTGGAGGAGGAAACTTCCGGCACGATCTTTTTTCCTCATAGTTTCTTGTTTCATCGTGTATTCGTTGGACCAAAAAGAGTATTCCTTGCAATATGTGCATGGCCCAAAGGTAGCCACGCAAACTGAAAGCATCCCACTTCAGGCCATACCCAACATCTAATGTACGAATCAAACTAGCACCTGAAAGATCTCCTTTAAAACAACCTGGTGCAATAAGATCTCTGCCACGTTCTCCAACCCCAACCCAACGGTTGGCTTTACTTCCTAGGCCTCCTATGCCTCTTCCTAACCCCCAAGCTATTACTTCCTCTGAAAATCACGCGACTTATTCTAATTGAAAATCATCTTTAAGTAAAAACCTATCAATTGTTAACTGGGTTTCTACTAAGAATACTAAATCATTTACATTACTTGTTAAGTGCAAAAACGCATTATAGTCATGTTTAATAAAATCCAAAATAAGCGTACTATACGTTTTAAAAGAAAACAAAATAGAAAAAGTCGCTTGTGAGCCAAAATTCCCCACATTCTTCCTGCAACGCATAAGAATTCAGGTTTGGCCTTGTACGCCTGCAATAGCAGAAGCCGTACTCTTGGCACGAGTACAAGAAGCCCCGTCAGTACTTACTAGCTTTGTAAAACTGTTGAGATGCTTCCGTGAACTTGATGTTGTGAAAATGAACTGGTCTATGAAACCTTCCACTTTCTATATATATATATATATATATATATATATATATAATATATAATATATATATATATATATATATAATATATATATATATATATATATATATATATATATATATATATATATATATATATATATATATATATATATATATATATTTATTATATTTATATTATATATATATGTATATTTATATAATTATATATAATAATATATTATAATATATATATATAATATATATATATATATATATGCAAAATATTTCTAGTGTAATATGCTCCAGTTTACAGCGTTAAGAGATACTTTAATTTGTGGTAAAATTCTAATTAATCCACACCACTCCTAAACCTATATATTATATATATATTATATTATATATATATATATATATATATTATATATAATAAATTAATATATATATATATATTATATATAATATTATATATATATATATAAATATATATATAATATATACCTATATATATTTTAGAATTATGGGAAAATAATTATATTATGCCGGTATTTTAAACAACACATTTAAATTTTTACAGAGATAAAATTTATATTTTAATTGACGGAGAAAGATTTCGCAGCTGAGGCGAAGACAAAGAGTTTGTATGTATGATATCAAATTAATGACCTTAGAGGTATGTCTAAACCATTATTGTTATTTTATATTGTACAAAGTAAAATTTATCATTCTAATAAAAGCAATGTATTAATTAAGCAAAGCATTAAAACATGGAACATGGAAAAGCCATATGATTATATTAATTAAATATGTAATTTGAAGTATTATTTAAATGTTGATAATTGCTAACCACCCAAACAAATATGTCTTTATGAAAAATATATGATTAATAAACAAATATTAATACATTTAATTATTTTATCCATTACTTTCTATTATGTATTTTCTAACCGGAGATTTGATGCTTTGTAGGTGTTTGGTTCTTGGTTTATCATTTGTTAGAATAAAAGTCCCCCGTTGGGGCACAATAAAGAATTGTCAGAAGTCTTGCTTAATTGCCCTTCTAGATGAAAGTAGTAATTCAAGAAGAAATTACTACTACATATATATATATATATATATATATATATATATATATATAATATAAATAATATAATATATATAGATACATATATAATATATATATACGTATATATATATATTAAAAATATATATATAAATAATATAATATATATATATATAATATATATATATATATATATATATATATATATATATATATATATATATATATATATATATATATATATATATTTATAATAATAATAATAATAATAATAATAATAATAATAATAATAATAATAATAATAATAAGTAATGATGTGCAGAACATTACTCTTTGTTATAGTGTTCTTGAAAAGTCTTTTTCTTTCCAGACCTGAGTCAATTTGAAATTAGTATTCAAAATAAATAAAATTGTTTAAATATATAATCAATAAGCTATTTGTAGTGAACAGTCGTTATAAGAGATAAACAAGAGGTGACTAAACATAAGAGATTGAAGTATCAGACCTTAGAAGAATTAACAAGAGTCAACAAGAGGGTGGATTGGTTAAACCATAGTCTAAAGAAGGGAACAATTATTATTCATGCCTTTATTATTTTATGAGCATTTATTAAGGACGTGACCTAATATAAAGGCCATCTTGGACGTGACAATTAACATACTACTAACAATTATTTATATATATTCATCGATTATTTATTATTCATCTATAATTTTATCGTGTGAATTATCATCTAATCACATCAGGTCATAAATATCCTTTGGAACAGCTACAGGTAATTTCCTATAATTAATTCCTTATGTAATAATAATAATAATAATAATAATAATAATAATAATTAGGTTTATAGTATAATATTAATACCACCTAAGTCAATTTGTATTCATCAATAATAATAATAATAATAATAATAATAATAATAATAATAATATTTATTAATGCCATACAGGGCAGATGAAATATTACATCAGAAATTGTTAGCTAAAAGTGACAATATTATTTTTCACTAATATCATGTCTAAGTAAATTCCTAGCAACTTGGATTCTAAACTAGCGACCACTCTAAAATTTAGTATGGAGGTGAGTGGAGGGTGCCCTACCTATTATATGCGGATGATTTGGTTTTGTGTGATGAATCTGAAGAGAGTTTGAGAGATTGGTAGAGATCTGGCAGGGTGTGTTAAAAGGAGGGGTTTGAAAGTTAAACGTAGATAAGAGTAAGGTTATGGTTGTGAGTGAAGGCAGTTCTCGGTGTGAAGTTATGTTAGATGGTGAGCAGCTGGAACAAGTGTCTGAGTTTAAATATTTAGTATATATATATGTTGGATGAAAAGGGAATGGAATGATGCAGAGTGTTAGTAGTGAAATGTAGAAGGCTGGCTGGTGCAATTAAATCGTAGTAAATGAAAGAACTAAGTCTTGGTTGCGCTAGGGTCTTACATGAGGGTATTTGTTACCTGTGTTAAGTGTATAGTAGTGAGACTATGGTTCTGGAATAAGAGGTATAGATCTAAAGTTCAATGTGTTCAGATAGACAATCTTAGGGGCGTGTTAGGTGTGAGAAGGAATTAATAAAAGGAGGAATGAAATATTAGAGAGTTATGTGGTGGTGTGAAGAAAGGGTTAAATGTGAGAATAAATGAAAAGTACGTTTGAGATGTTGGTCATGTGAAGGATGATATGATAGGTCGGTGGTAGCAGAATTGTATAGTGGGCGAGGTGTTGGGAATCGACTGACTGGAAAACGAAGAAAAAGTGGATTGGAGTCAGTAAAGGAATGTCTGGAGGAGAGAAAATGTGAGTTTGCAGAGGCGAGAATAAGGTGCATAATAGAGTGAATGGCGGGGTTTGAGGGTGTATGTTGTGGCCCACCTGGGCCAGGGGATGAACCCCTACACTGACGCATATTGCCACAGTGGGTCTGTCGCGTCCCTGAACTTCAGGGTGATTGGCTGACTTGCGACGAGTTCTCACTAATAGTATAGAGGGGGCGTTAAGGTTGAGCTTTTCTTTTCGACATGTCATATTCTTCTACTGCTTTTCTGTTTCCGGTGCATCTCACGTGCCTTACCCCCAGTCTTGGGGAAAAAGGTAGATGATGATATTATATATATTATATATATATTAGGGGTGTCCCGGAACTGAAATTTTCAGTTCCGTCTCCGCCTGAACCGGACATTAGCTGAATCACAAAAAAATTCCGGCCGGAATTCCGGCCGAACCGGAATTTCTTAATGAACTTTCCTTTTAACTATAAGAAATGTAAAAAATATATTATATAACTTTCAACATATAATCTTATATTTAGTACAAACGCCACTCATGAACATATAGAAAATCATCATTGAAGAGAATATCTGAAGTCCAAAAGTTTTAATATAAAAGGGAGAGGTCTTGTATTTTCATAGAACAGACACACAAAAGCAGCAATAGATCCAAACCGTGAAATGAGCTGAGCTTTGAGGAGAGTTTCTCCCCCAAAAAGATTTGGCATATCAATGACCTCAAATCACAGAAAAATAATGAATTTTATCGCAATGAGGAACCAAGCCGTTCACAGTCACAGAAAAGAAGGGATTCATAGAACTTATTTGCCATCTTCAACCAAAATATCTTACCTAGTAGAAAATATTTGTAGAGAAAATGTTACCAACTTCATACAGGAAAATGAGATCAGCAGTATTCAAGACTGTATCTAAGGCTGATCAGAGATATCATTTACTACAGATACCGTATATAGAGAGCTAAATAATTCAACCGACCTCATTATTTCTTTAACTGCACTTGGCTTACCAAGCTACGAGTTTAAAAAAATGGACTTGCACTCCATTGCAAGTATTTCCCAGGTTTCTCATTCTGGAATTAAAATCACTATGAGTTTGAAATTACGAGA
>JABUQX010031311.1:12500-45000 GCA_015478945.1 Trachelipus rathkii | reverse complement strand
TGTTATTAATTATTATTATTATTATTATTATTATTATTATTATATTATTATTTACTTATTAATTATTATTTATTATTGATTATTATTATTATTATGAGGACTAAGGAATCAAAAATTTTGATCGCTAAAATAATTTCGGGAGGTGAACCCCCTGACCCTCCTGTCTACAGCCTATATAATATATATAATATATATATATATATAATAATATATAATATATATATATAATATATATATATAAAAATATATATATATATAATTATATATAGTATAATATATATATATATATATATATAATAATTATATATAGGTATATATTAGGAGAGAGAGAGAAACCGAAGCAAGTGACCAAACAGCCACACCAGCAAGAACGAAGCAAACACACCCGATAAGCAAAGAAACATACAGAAAAGATATCTATATAACACAGTCAGACAACCTACGTTTTTCAAATTTAACCATTCGATCAAGTACCAGAAGTCAGCATCGAGTAACAACTCGGCACACACAATATCTGCCTCATAATCAAGTCCAATGCGCGGATCGGACTAAACACCAATACCCAAATCAATTCAATGGCACAAAAAATCTAACTCTATCGATTACACCCCACTCAAAGAGAAACAAGGAAGACAGTCATACCCTACCTCAAGAGCACCTAGAAACAGACCCAAGCACAACACCACAAAAAAATAACAACGATAAATTAAACGATATGAATTAATTACCTATAACATATACGCTAAATAGGATACGCTATGAAACACACTAAATACACCACACAATTACGAGGAAATCATAAACCACTACATATAGGTATTCACCAACATACATGACCTACACTACCTATATATTATATTACCAACTACAACACCTATACACAAGAATTAAGATGTCGAGTAATACAACACGCTTACAACAATAAAATTCCTCCAATCACACACTAATAATCGGCAAGACATAGCGTCGCTATGCCGCATTACAACAACATAAATCCAACTATAATACTACACACACCCAGAAGAAATCGGCACCTACAAAAAGACGAACGTACCAAATAACAAAGATTTATTAAACACTCCCTCCCCAAAGACTCTCACCTTACAGAAAAGTAAGAACGATCTGCCAGGACAGAGGAGCCAACAATTAACACTCGCCCGATCAAGATAAGTCACAATCCCAAAACTCGTGCAAAATAAATATAGATTCAAACTAGACAATGTCACATGTTCCCCCACTTGCATCAGCACTGTCACAAATCCCCAAGACACATAGAGCACCCCTATCTGGGGTGCTCTAGCTCTCGACGCCCCCCGCGCCGACTTTTCTATATCTTCTCTTCTCGACCTGTGGAATCTCCCAGTGGCGGCAGCCGCTTCCTGGAAGCAGTGTGGCCTCCAATTAAGGTGGGCCAGGGGCAAAGAAGATAGAGTAAGTACTATATATATGTATTATATATATATTATATATATATATAATATATATATATATATCACTATAATTATATATAATATTTATTTAAAAATCTTATATGTACAAATATAAATATAGATTAGACTTGTACACGAATTCCGTCCCGGCCAGAATTTGGCATTTTTTTTTCGGTTCCGGCCGGAATTTTGAAAAATTCTGCCGAGCGGAAATTACTAATCTACTACTCTGAGAAAAAAATTTGATTGAAGGGATTTTATTTTAAAACCCATAGCCAATCTATTTAACAAAAATAATAGGTAGTTTGTGTAGCATTCCATTACAGTGTATAACACATGTTCAGTATTCTTTAAATAAAGTTTACTCAAGTACCTCCAAATATAGGATTATAAGAATATTGCTCATTAAATTCAAATTTAATTTTTCAAATTATATATATATATACTTATATTATAGATATATATAAATCGAATATAATTATATGACAATATAACTAATAGGATAATAAACGTATTTGTACATCAAATAATATCACTCACGTATATATATACCCCTAATATAAATATATATATTATACCTAATTATATATATATTATTATATAAATATATATATCAGATATATATATATATATATATATATATATATAATATACACATATATATATATATATATACTATATATATTATATATATATACGGTATATATATATATAAATATATATAATATATATATATATAGTATATAACGCATAACAAAAGTACAAACTAAAAACACCTATATATATATATATCAGTATACTATATATATATTATATATAGATTAAGATTTTGTTAAAAACTTTTTTTAAAATATTGCTGAATTGTGGTGAAGTTAAAGAAAAAATGTTCACCAGTATTGGGCAATATTTTTAAACGTTTTCCTCAAATATAATTCCTGCCTTTTGAAAATGAAAATAATTCTCTGAATTTATGGAGAAATAACGAAACTAAGAGAAAGTACGAGAAGGAAAGTAGATTATATGGACCCGAGGGCTCAGATACATATCTATGTATTAGAAAATTTAGATAACTTCGCAACTTATCACACATTAAGCTAAATTCTATCTTTAAAGCCAGTTTTACGCAAAATTAGATATATCTCTGGTAAAAAATATATCACTAAATTTTCATTTAAAAATTATCACCTTTCTGACGCAGCCAACAGAATCATATGTCTTTTCTTCTTTTATACACTAAACTGACATTGCTGTCACTTATCACTTTAACTTCAAAACATAAAAACTAAAATAAAAACTTACTCCAAAATAAATATTCTATTTTTATAATGCTCCATGACGTATTTACCAACCCAACATATACCAGGTAAACTGGCACAACTCTAAAGAGATTATTCCATGTCGATAGAATTAAAGAGCTCGCTTCATGAGAAAGAATGATAACATGAAAGAACGATGATCATCGAGCCTCATAGAAACTCTTCTGTTTACTGCTAACACTTATTTATCACTTCTCCTTTCAATTAATTTGCATATTATCTTCATCACCAGACGAGTGGCCATTTTGCTAAAACTCAACTTCTCTTTATTATCATTAGAAAATAAAGTTCCGTTTGTATCTTGAGTCACAAGTACTTAAAACAATTATACTTGCTTATTTGATATATGTCACATTTACATCCTATCTCTTTCACTATATTGAGTTTCATCTAAATTCATTGATGCAATTGCAAACTATACCTTGGTTAATAGGTTAAAGTCTTGAACTCTGAACTGCTCAATCCCAGAAGTTTAAGAATATGCTGGAGAGCTCAAATATGGAGAATAATTGATGATATAATTGATTTTGCTTATAGTTTCCGTAACATGAGAAAATTGGTTTTGCAAAAACTCGTTTAGGAATTTTTTCAAGTATGTTGCCATTTATTAGCCAGTCTGAGAAGTTAAATGATGATTGTTCTATAATATAATGCGCAGAGGTTTTTTCAACATTCAATTTCTTCTAGAATTATTAGAGTTATGTGCTATTTCACCTTGTATTAAACATCTTGAATTGCATAAGTGGGCTGCAAGATAGTGGATCCAATCTCTATAATTAGAAAATAAATAATATTCAATAGATGAGAATATATAAATAATTATAGAAATGGTACAAAAATATCTGTCCATACAATCTCTAATTAGATATCACACTGTTCTCTTGAATTAAGTAGATTAATCATTTAATAAGACAAATTAGAAAATATATTCTGACAATGAGAACAAGCCAGAACATTGTGTTCCTGTCTAAATTTTGAGTTTCTCAAGGCTTTGTTTTAGTGTTGAACCCATATCGAAGGATCAAAGTGTATTTTGTTAGGAGCAATTTCCAATATTCATCATAATTTTCAAAACTCATAGTGATTTTAATTCAAGAATGAAAACCTGGGGAAATACTTGCAAGTGTGCAATGGAGTGACAAACGCATTTTGTTAAACTTGTGGTAAGCCAGAGTGCATTAAAGAAATAAATGACTTCGTTTGAATATATTAGCCTTCTATGGTAGTCTGGTAGAAATGATTATTCTGATTCAGGCGCGTAGAGAACTTCCCGAATTACTGCTGGGATCATTAAGTTTCCGGATGAAGTTGGTGTGTGTGTGGTGGTAACATCTTCTCTACAAAATATTTTCTACTAGGAATAATTATATTTTTGTTGAAGGATGGGCAATACTTCTAGAATTCCTGCTCTTCATGTGGACTGTGAATGGCTGGTTAACTCATTAGGCGAAGTAAAATTCAATTATTTTGCGTGTGACTTGGGGTCATTGAGTATGGCAATCTTGTTTGTGGGATGAACCGTTCTCCTGAAAACTCACTTATCTCCACGGCTTGAGATCTATTTGCTCTTTGTGGTGCGCGCGCGGTGTTCTAGAAAATACAAGACGCTCCCTTTTACTATTAAAATTTGGACTTCCAGATATTCCTTTCGTGATTGGGATTTTGCCATATGTCATGAAGTGTGGCGTTGTACTAAATGGTAAGATTTTATGTGAAAGTTATATAAAATATTTGTGTTATATCTCTTATAGTTAACGAAAGTCATAAGGAAATTCCTCTCTCTGGTTCCGGCTGGATTATTTTTGTGATTCCGGCTAATTTCAGGTTCCGGCCGGGAACTGAAATTTCAGTTCGGTACACCCCTAATATTGTAGTATATATATATTATATATTATGTATTATATATATATATATATTATATATAATGTGAGTATATTATATAGTATTATATGGTGTTATATAATATATATATATATAAGAAGAGAAAGAGATAATATATATATAAAGCCGTATATATATAAATATATATAGAGTATATATATATAATAGTATATAGTTATATAATATGGATATTAGTTATAAAATATAGTATAGTAGTATATATGATATATATTATATAATATATAGATAAAAAAAATGAGAAAGAGAATATACTATATATATATAGTATATTATTATATATATATATAATATATATATATTATATATATATATATATATATATAGAGAAGAGAGAATATATTATATATAAATATTATATATATAATATATATATATATATATATATAATATATATATATATATATAATATATATATATATATATAATATATATATATATATTATATATATATATATATATATATAAGAGAAAGAGATATCATATATATATATATATATATTCTCGATTTTATATTTTTAAATTATATATATATAATATATATAATTATATATATATATATATATATATATATTATATATAGTATATATATCCTGATTGTAATTTTCAATTACGAAACTCTATGATTATATTAACATTCTACGATAAAGAATAACTAAATCTATTAAAATTTATAAACTACAAATAATTGTGAAAATTTCAATGCCAGAATTTTAACAAAGTGCTACTTAGTTTAGAATATCTGACAGCATCACGTGTAAGTTCTAACACATGTCATTGCTTGCTACTGATCTGTATTTTTTAGTTTTATTTGTTTGCTAATTTTCCTAGGAAGAAAACTGGAAAGAGGTCAAGAAGAGATGGAAGAGCGCTTAATGAAGTCTCAAGGAATTTATGCCAGGTTATAAGCATTAGGCTAAAGGACAACATCTGCTTTCCTTCCTATTTATTCTAGGACAATATAGTTAGTGTGACGACAACAAGAATTTCGATTGGGAAATTTAGTAGAATTTTAAAAGAGAAAAAAAAAATCATCAAAATTGCCGTTAATGTTTGCCAGGTTTATATATCAGCTACATTCCTGTCCAGCAGGTTCAGGACCATTAGAAAGACTCTTTTCAATGTTTGAGATCATTTGGAGCAAAATGAGAAATAGATTGGGAAGAGAAAAGACTGAAATGCCTGTAAGAATTTACAGGCACTTGAGATCAAAAAATAATACTGATTCAGAGATTATTGATACATATTACATTACATTTTAATATGAAATACATACATTCAAGTATTTACTTTAAGTTTAAAATTTAAGATTAAATTGTTAGTGTTCAACCCATTCATAAAAATATATAAAATTTTGAATTTGCTAATTATTTGTTTTATTATCTTGATAAACCATCAAAGAAAAGACTATGGATAATGTGGCGTTTGATTTTGTATTACGTTAGATTTAATACATGCATTTTTTGGGGTTTAGGGGGATGTTTGGGTGTAAATCTTGAATTATATATATTTGCCTTTAGTTCAAAAGTGGACTAAATTTTCAGATTTTTAATGCATAGATTTTAAAATATATATTTTTTCCATTATACTGGCTAGGACAGGGTTTCCCAAACATTAGAGCAAAAATTTTTGTAGAACTTAAATGGCATTTTAAAAATATATAGCTATATTATTAAAAACAACTTTTTAATGACTTGGGTGAGCCTGCTGCTGGTTACAGAGAGCATTCATGTTTGGAATTATAGACGCTACTTGTAAGTGTAAGTCAGCTTCTATATTTAGTCTATTTCTAAATTTATTTTTTGTTGTTGCATACAATAAAAAAGCTCTTTCACATAAATATGTGGTTGGAAACCGCAATATTACTTTCAAAACTTTTGAGCTTATATCAGAGTATTCCATTAATAATTATATCCAAAATTTTGCAAGTTCCACTTCTTGAAATTTTAATTTTAATGTTGGAGTCCATTGCAATGTCAATTTGCTGTTCTCTTTTCTTTCCGTGAAAGATTGTTAAAATTTAACGACTCCACAAAGGGATTTTCAACCAAACGTTTTGTTTCCATTTCATCAGGAAAATACTCTGTTATTGAGTTATTCATATCAGACAAATGTTGTAAAATTAAATGTTTTGTTTCTTGCCTTAAGAAAATTTCATTTGTTAGTAGAAAACTACTCAGGTTTTGAAAACATTCAACATCACCCTTAGCAATATAACCACCTCAGTGTTTTATACGGTGTTTACGTTGAAGTGCGTTCATTTTACCTTTGACTTTGAAACATGTTACATTGGCACCTTGCATTGCAAGATTGACTTCATTCAAATAAGTAAATAGGCCTATATCAGAAAGGTATGCCATTTTTTCCATCCAACACTGGGATCTTTGACTTTAGCTGAAAGTTGAGAAGGATGTTTAGATAGAAAAAACATTTCATTTAATTCGAAAAACCATGCCAATACTTTTCCACGAGATAACAACGCACTTCAGTATGCAACAATAAAGTTATGAGAGCTTCCCATATCTTCACATAAGCTGAAGATTCTTGTGTTTAGTGGCCGTGATTTAATAAAATTAACCATTTTATCAACATTGTTTAATACAAATTTTAAGCTTTCAGGCATACATTTCACCACTAGTGCTTGACGATTAAGACAACAATGGATACTTTCAACATTTTTATTTCTACTTTTTATTCTAGCCACAGAACCCGAAATGTGCCCAACCATAGCTGCGGCTCCATCAGTGCAAATGCTTGAACAAAGCTTAAATGAAATTTCATTTTTTTTCCATAAATAAATCAGTTAAATTAAATTTTGCTTCCCTTGTAGTATGACTCTCCAATGGCTTGCAGATTAATAAATCTTCAATGTGGCTTTCATAATTATAACATACAAATACAAGCAAAACTGCTAAACCAGCAACGTCTGTTGACTCATCCATTTGAAGAGAATGTTGAAGCCATTTTAACTCGTCTTATTAGCTCAGTTTCACAAAAAAATTTGACATTGCATGAATGTCTTGAAAGGGGTACTTTATCATTTTTTTTTTAACTTTTTTATCTATCATGAACCCCACTAAATCTTTTGCACACAGTTTTATTAAATTCTCTGCAATTGTATGAGCTTCACCAGCTTTTGCAATTCAATAATTAATTCCATATGAAGCAAAAATATCTATTTTTTATCTTGCTCATAAAATGTGGTGATTTTCTTTTGATTAATTTTAAACACTTTCTTTTAAAATAGCTTTGAAGATGAACTGGCTATAGTCTCAGGCCTAGTAACATCTTTGTTTGTGTTACTAAAAAGCTGCTTATTTGCATTTACTTCATAATTTTTAATTTTTCCATTATGGATAGTTTTAAACTAAATTAATAATAAAAGAATTTATAAGCGTACAAAACGTTTAATTCTAAATACAACAAGCATATGAAAAACCACACACTTTAACATCAATAATATGCCACAATTTATATATCAACCACATATCATTTTCATTGACCGAAACTAAAAAACTCATCAGCAGGGCTGCCGAAAGTTATTTGTGATTGGTTAAGCCCGTGAGTGGTGGTGATCTGTAAAAAAAAAAAAACGGTTTGCAGTAAGCACTTCTTGATTGGCTGCAAAAGTATATTTTTAGGGTAAGTGATCAAAAATATTTTGTTCAACTCGATGCATGTAATATATGCATTTTAATTAAATTCTTACATCATCATAGGCCTGACATTAACACATGATTTATGTCAATGAAATGTAGTATGATAACTGACCATCAAAGGCACACAAGGCTTCCACAAAATTAAAGCAGTAAGTAGTAACATTCTTTTAGCTTATCAAACCTCAAATTCAAATATCTTCAAAGAATTTACATTTGACTCAAATGAGGAGAAGACAACATTGAATGTCATTAGCAAGCAAGTTGGAGATAATAAGCCAGATGATATACAAAACATCTTTGGAAAGTATGTTGCAACTTTATATGACAATGAGGTGTGGTTTGGATTGGTTGAAGATGTATCAGCTGAAAATGAAGATGTTAAGATAAATTTCATGAATAAGATTAATTCATACACATACTTCTTCCCAGACATAGTAGACACATGTTGGATACAATATGACAACATAATTCATGTTATGTCACAGCCTGATATAGTTCCAAAACGAAAAATTGAATATAGATTTGAGAAGAAAGACATTCTTCAGGTTAATGACTTAGTAAAAAAAAATCATAAATCACTCTCTATTTAGATATCTATGCTATTCTGTAATATAATTTAGAAATATGATACAATATAAAAATATTAAAAATAACATTATTTAAAAAATATAATGTGTAGTTATATATGAAATTAAAAGAGGAACCACAATCATATATATACTATATATATATATATATATATATATATATATATATATATATATATATATATATATATATATATATATATATATATATATATATATATATATATATATATATACTATACTACTAAGATTTATGAGGAGTAAATTTATATAGCACTCATTATTTCATGAAATAGCATCCTTTTTAAAAAATGCACTTTACAGACCCATATTTCTGTTTGAATAAAGGTATGAAGGACTTAAAATAACACCAGCTTTTCCTTTGATAAATAAAATAGAGGAACCCATGTAACTTTATAGGAAATTTTTTTTTCAATAAATGTCTGATAAGGGGGGTCCCAGCCCCCCAAAATTTAAATTGCCTATAACTTTTAACTCTTGTGTTTATTGCTTCTACATATTAAATATTAATTGAAGAGCTTTTCTTTCTCTTTCAAATGAGGTCAACCCCATCTTTCTACGTCAATTTTGAGATGATATAGGGTATGCATAATGTCGGGTGGTAAGCTCCAATTTGGGGAAATCTCCAAATCTTTAAAGTATCATAACTTTTGACCTACTTCACCAATTGAGTTGAAAATTTAGATTTTTGTTACTAAACATAATCCAAACTTATGTGAGGGTGTGTTTATTTTTTGCTCCCATTTTACTATATAATCGAAAAGTAGAACGATGATTCTCCGATATTTTTTTGAAAACAATATCTTTGAAAGTCTGACGAATGGGTACTAAACCCCAATGGAAATTTTAGTTGTAGCTTTATATAATTGGTGATTGGAATCCGCTCCTTTTTACCAAAGCCACTTATAGCACTCACGCCTACTTTTGCAGATGGGAAGGTCTACTTGTAGTCACCCAACGATGAGACCACCTCCGAACTTATTAAATTAATGCCTGCCCCGCTGTCCACAAGACACTCTATTCCAGGGGAAGGCAAATCATCCAAGGTTACGATTACAACCAAAGGTTCAATATCAGCCTGACAAAGGGCTATGTGAATGACCATCCTCTCATCCATGTCCATAGGATCATTCGAAGGAGAATCAGCAAGTCTTTCCTCTGGGCTCTGACTTGTTGTTTTCTCAGGGGTATTTACTACATCCTCTTTTTCGTGTGACAGGGATGTAAAGAGAAGATTCAGATTTTCATCTACATGATCTGATTCTGGAGAGTCCCGCTCTAGTGTCTCTCCCACAGGTCGACTCAAACCTGGGGAAACTAATAGTTTAAAGGCTCAGGTCGTGACTCATCTAATCCTCTACACTGACCCTCAAAATGAGACGCCTGACAACAATCACACAGGTCCAAGTAAGGCCTTGTGGATCTAGAGGACTTGCCTTTCCTTGGGGACTGGGATTGATCTCTCTTCAAGGGGGATGTTCTATAGAACACCTTTTGTATGGGAACACTTTCCCGTTTTCGTGTTGCACTTTGGGCCGGAGAATTTGACTTATCACGGCCCTGTCTGGGAGGTGTTCTATGCATACATCTCATGCCAGAGTGTGGACCACCACAGAACGGGCAAACAAAACTTCGGCTTTTAGGAGGTGATGATAGAGGAGAGCCGCATGACCGACATTCACTTCTAGTGTGGCCTCTCTTTTTACAATAGCTACAGATCCCAAGAAATCTGTAGCATTCTCGTATTCTGTGGCTACTCTTCTCACAATATTCACATATGATCCTCTTCTTATCATTTGTGTCCTTATATGAAGGTGAATCACAGTTATTTTGTGAACTCCTTTGGGAACAACTGTTATTCCGGGAAGAATCTCTGCAATTATCACGGGGAAAATCACCACCGGATGACTTTACTTGTGGTCCTCGTCCTGTACGAGGCGATGAATGGTTCTTTGACTTGGAAGAGGTTTGACTACTTTTTTCCTTATTTTGTATGGCTTCCAGCCAATTAGGTTGCAAAGTGTCAATTCTTATGACTGATTCAGTAGATTCATTTAGGTCATCTTTGTATCTACTAGAATTATGTTTGCGGGAATGTCGTTTCTTATCTACAAAGTGAGATGACTCTTGGATTTGGGTGATAGAATTCGATAAATGTTCATTATCTGTTTCCAACGAATCTGCAAAACCGACGATATTTTCCCATGAGACTCTTTGTCTTACGTTTACTTCCATCATTTTAATGTATGTTCTGACCTGCTGTTCAACATATGGGGGAAGACTACAAAGAAATGCGGTCCTAAAGGAGTTGTGATGCTGCATATCAATTCCGTTAAAGGCGCGACGAGCTAAGCGCTCTAAACGCAAAGCGAACATTCTAATTGATTCCTTGTGGTGTCGGCGAGCAGAATGGTAGGCTTGCAATCAGTACTCTTTCCGACGCTTTTCTTCGTCCTGATACCAAAATCTATTAGTGTATCTCGCACGGAAAAATAATCATGGTCATCTTTGGTAAGAAGCTTGAACAATTTGCGGAAATCACCTTCCAGTTGCCTTCCTAGCAACCTTAACCATTGATGGTAAGCTTTTGGGTAATGCAACTGACAGTATGCTTCGAAATCTTCTAGATAAACGAGAAGATCCTGTTCAGTTTCGTAGTTATAATGACCTGGATCTACAATTTTTAACTTTTGTGAATTTTTTAACAATTGTGCCAAAAGTGAGATGGCATCCTCGAGTAAGTCCAGGCGTCTTTTAATTTGTGGTCCAGTATACATTTCAAATGGTTCTGGAGAAACGTCTTCTAACCAATTTGTGTGAAGTGGGTTTATTTTTTTACTGAAGGTCAGTTAACCCATAATTATCTCGTTCATTATTATCATAGTGTGAATAAAAGTCATGTTGTTCCTTAAAGGATTGTTCTAATCTACTCGCGGAAATATATGTATCCCGCTAATCCCTATCTAACCCTAACAAGTCAGTAGTGTGGGGAACATATTGTGTTTTGGTAAGTCTAGGATTTTGAACTAACTTACTTTTACTACCTCTCTGAGGGGACATACCTTTATGGATCTCGTCTATATCATCAAATTTTACTTTTACGTTACCCATTGATCTCTTATATGGCCTAGAGAAATACTGGGTTTCATCCCTATCCTCAAGGGATAAATTCTTCAATAAAGAAGGATCAAGGTCATGTTTCTGATCCTCTTCTATGGGATTTTTAACAAGACAGCGACTTTCAGGATTTCTCCTATAAGCCACATTTTCAGTCCTTTCTTTTTGTAATTGTAAGGTATGATTTAATTTTTCCAAAGTTGGAATAGATAAGAAATCATCTTGCATATCAAGGTTAAAATCAGTTTAGAGATGGTTATCATCTTGTCTCTTCAAATCATGCATTCCTAACTCAAACCTAACACTGTGAGTGGTGGGTAAACCATATTGTGCATCCCTTTGAAGTGGCTTTTCCACCCGGGAAGACTTCCATATTCTTGGATCTTTCCACATTATGTGGTCGACCCCATTGTGGTGTGCTTTCCAGACTGTGTGGATTATCCTTCGTAAAGGAATTATCTAGATCACGTGATCTATCTGGAGTGTGCGGATTTTCCCCGACTATGTGTATGTGCGGTTTTGGAAGTCATATCCATTATATTAGTCTTAGTTACAAAAGCATCAGCATTATCATGCAAAGTTATCCCACCAGAATTATCCCCAATGATTTTATCATGTAATTTTTTCCCACTGGACTTATCCCCAATGGTTTTATCATGCGATTTTTCACACTGGACTTATCCCCAATGTCCTGATCAACAGGTACCTGTGTAGTGGACATATTGTCAGCGGTGTGTATAACAAAGACAGGAGTTGCAACTCTTGAGCCAATTCCCATAGAAAAAGAACAGTGACAGAACACTGGAACAAAGCAAACGACGATGATTGATGATCAGGTGACCGACCCAGTCATAGAAATGCGCACTCTTAACGAACAGAAACAATAATGTCCCTGTTCGGACGCCAAATTAATTTGACGTATGATGTTACGGAGAGTAGAATGATGGCTATCCTAAGATTTTATTGAAACAATATCTTTGAAAGAAAAGGATGTCAGCTCTTAGTCGCTCCACTCTCCTGTGGTCACAATCAAATTAATAATTTGAACAATAAGTACTAAATGTCAAGTAAATGAAAAAGAATCAAAATAAAAGAAAAAGGGAGGAATTATAATTTAGAGACTAACCTCTCAGTAAATTCTTAACAAATATCCAGAAGGTTGATAGATGTTTTAAGTCAATCCTCTGAGCTTACTCTCTCCCTATGTTATGGGTAGTACATCAGGTCTATGGTAATTTTTCTAAGCCATGTCCAATCATGTCGCGGGACATCATGTATCCATTCGCCTCAAGTACAATGTTATTTTTGCGTGAGAGGGTCACTTAATATGATTGATGTGTAATAAGATGGAAGGTGGGGTGCAAATTTTTGTTTAAGCAAATTAGATATTCAATAAAATAAATAAGAACACCAAGGGATAGCAAACGAAAAATATAAAAGGATGTTTATTAAACAAAACAAATACCAAAAGAAAAATAATGTGCAATGAGTAAGGTTCGATTTTAATTATTAAGTTCAATTTTTCAGTATAGTTTATGAGTAATTTTCTCTATAAGACCAGACTAGAATACTTGAGTTAACATAAAACATCAATAATTATACATAATATACAGGAAGAACAAAAAGTTTTTAAACAAAGAGAAACTTTGTAAAGGAATTTGGCTCAGAATTTTAATGGTGAGTATTTTTGTCAATATTTCATGTATAGAAATGTTATTTCCCTTTATAATTTTGTAATCAACATCAATTTATCAGCATAAGCATAGCATAAGCATATAAATAGTTAATTTTCCATATTGATTATATGATATCACATAAAGTGGTTAGTATTTTTATTGAACACAAAATTCTTTAAATTAGACAATAGCGATAACTTGTATTAGTTGGTTATTCAATAAACCAAATCGCTTATCTTAAATTAATTCTAACAGGCTTCACTGTTAGAAAGTATAGTTAATCTTAGTAATTTGAATATTATATTGAAGAAGTTTATTTCTGATTTTCAGATCAAAACAAGAGAGAAGGAACCAGTTATAAAGATCCCATGAGAGTTTTATCTTCAAAGCAGTTAATGCAACAACTCAGGAGCAATTCAAGCCCAAAGTAAGAATATGAGAAAAAGAAAAAGAAGGGGGAAAAAATAGAAACCTAAACAAAAAAAGAAAAGGAATTAACATTTATGAATGGTAAGTTTACTTTATATCATTTTAAAGTAACGTTGTGATTAATTAGTATTATACTATTATAATTTTTATTTCTATTTCAGTTCAGGAAGTTATATTTTATCATGATGTTCCATTAAAAGTTTAAGTTATTAAAAGCTTAAAATAAATGTAACATATATATTAATGTACTAAACTAGTTTTAAATTACTTTTTTTCTTCTATCAAACCGTAAGCAGTAAAGCAGTAATGGTAAGTTCGTTTGACCTGTACAAACATTATTATATAATATATTTTCTTACGCTTTGAAATATCATTTTACCTTTTTTACATATATTAATTTAAATGGTGATTAATAATTAATACAATAAATAATGTATATATTATCTATAATCACTAACCTTAGTTCTCTCTTGTGAAGGTACAAACAATTTTTAATAATGACATTCAGTCATTTCATCGAATAAGGTAAACAAATCGAATTGCCTTCAAATTGATAAACAAATTGGACAGATATATCAAAGATAATTTATGACTAAAACATAAATAAAACTCATTATATCATCCTCTAAAATCACAGATAAAACATATTAATATATTATATATAATTTAATATAGTAATTATTAATTTTTCCCAGAGTTTATATATAGGTACATATTATATAAAAATATAAAACAAATTAATAATGTTACTGTTATAGACGTTACTCATATATCTACAGTAAAAGAAAATACTTATTTTATTATATGAACATATATTTTTATTTGACGTTTCCTGAAAATATTATTATTGAGTATACCCTCTACTAATTACTATTTACACTTTACCAATGTCAAAGATTACGAATAATAGGTATTCAAAACAAGTAAAATATTTTATGTGAGTCTAGGTTTTCATCAAAGGTATATATATATATATCTTTGCGTATAAATTCCTATATTATAATATATTATATATATATATATATATATACCTAGTATATATATATATATAATATATATATATATATATATAATATTATAAAATATATATATATTAATATATATTAATATATTATATATATATATAATATATTATATATATATATAATTAAATATATTATATATGATGAGTAAATTATAAACTATTCTCTAGCTGAGGTTATGAATCACCTAGAACTTCTACGCTGTTGATAAAACAAGAGTGAGTATGGTTACCAGACTGTAACTATAATAATGGCTATAAAGAGAAATTCCTCATCTAGTATTAACTCATGAAAAGATTACATCTCCCAGAAGAATAAGCATTGATCATAATATAATTACTTTAGACAGTGACCTTTGGATGATGCAATGCCATAATCATATCATCATTGTCTATAAAGGTCATCAACAGCAGTTATTTCCAATTCATCAGGAAAATTTTCTCTCACACTATAAACTATAAGTGTATCACTGATATATAATACTGACAATGCATCTTTATTCATTCTGAGATAAATGTATAAGTATCTTCAGAAAGTAAACAAGGTATAGGATACCTTTATTAAGATACTCGATACATGGATCTTCAGGATTATATGGATAAACTCACACTTTTGCATTTACCAACTCAAGTGTAATAGAGTTGGGGTTTGAAACTCAAGCTAATGTGGAGGTATAAATTTTCACCTTAAATCATCTATACATCCAAATAACTGTGTGGAGTGTATGATATATGTTAATTTGCAGTGTCCTTAAAAATTTGCTCACTTGCTTAGTATCTGCCACATTAATAATTAGAAGTAAACTCATAGTAGCATAAATAATTTATTTAATAATACTATTATGATCAATATTTCAATATATATGAATAACACATAAATAAGATAAAAAATACTATATATATAAGAGATATATATATGAGTGACTAAAAAACTATGTTTAGTAAATATCAACTTAATTTTTTATCTGTAGTTAGTAATGTATATATAAAAATTAAGTTTGATTTATAAATATTAAAGCTTTAAATACTCACTCTATTATAATGTACAATTATAATATTTTCTTAGGCAGATATACTTCTGGTGTGGGACTGTTTATACTCTCAACTAAAGAAACTCTAAACTGCAAATCTCTATATGTTTACGTAAATATTCATAACAGACAATTCAGCATGATAGTTCAATAATTTGAAAATTATCACACGCCATGAGTGCTGGCTTCAGTGCCATTCATACACAATAATTGTTTAGAAACTATCGTATTCACAAAATAAACGAGTTTATGTGTATCTTCATTATTATAATTTAGAAGGTTATATACTATTATTTATAATATATATGATAATACTTGTTTAACGCCCTGATTTACCGAATATGACCTCCGTTATATTATATATTTATCACTGGTTTGTGTCTCCGCTAGTTTTGAGATACAGCGATATATATATATAATATATATATATAATATATATATATTATATATATAATATATATATATATTATATTTAGAGATGCACTGGAGAGTAATTTTGGTTGGGCCGGAGAATGAAAATTTTAATTCCAGCCAGAGGCGAGAATGAATTTTCCATTTATACTTTCCTTCTATATTATATATATAATATATAATAGTAGGTGTAGTTCACAAAATAATAATTAATTTTGATTTTACTTTTTCAATTGATAATATGTATAGTATGGATATAATATATATATATTTAACGTAGATTCAACAATATAATAGGTCAAAACATCCAATTCAGTACAATGAAATCACAATTAGTGCATTACAATATATAGAGTGCGGCCATGTCTCACTTACTAATACATGCAATGTCTTACTCGTAGTGTCGACTTCACGTAACTGTGTGACAATCTCCCCGGATCCTATTGATAAGGTAGCACTCTCACCATCAAAGGTAAGTTGACGCGTATTTACACACTGTGCTTTGAAGAGTAATATAACTAAATCTACATTAGTGAATAATAATAAATACATATATATACGTTATACCATTCATCATTACTCTTAATAGTATATTACTTGGATGCATAAAATAACAAGTGCGCTGCGCCCTTATTTTTCACAAGTCAAAGGACTATTCCGTTAAATGTGATATTGAGGAGATACGCCTAGGAGATGTATCGCACTCGACAGGGCAAATGATGCTAAAATAGTGAACATTAACTCTATGCTAGATATGAGAATGAAATGAGGCCTCTCATATTGATGGCGTAACGACTCTTGCTTTTAGTATTGTATGCCATATATTTTTTACGATCTATATTTGAATCGATATGTTCGCATGTGTTAAAAAGTTATTATTCATAGTAACGTAGCTCATACACATAATGTTCGAAGAACGACAAGTATATATGGAGTGTGTTTATTAAGCTCCTGCCCTAATAGCGATTATTTTAAGTTATATTCTGCGATCAAGCCCACAAATCTCAACGAGATCGCTAAATGTATCTTTATTCTCACAATCTGGTCTAACATTGCACTCATTCAAACTAAGAGAGTATGGCATGCACCTGCTCTATTCGATCTGTGAAAAATTTCAGATTGGGACCACAACTGGTATCAATATATTGGTTACGCTTTAGTGTATGTGATTTGGTGTTTATGCCCGTAAATTTAAGTGAGTGGCCTGGTCATATAAAGATAATGCCTGACAGAGCTATTAATTGTGAGTAATGGATCTTCGCCTCTTTCTACTCCCAAAACTATACTGCGCACATATCACGCTCTTGGTTACTTAAAAAAATCTCATCACTATATAAGAAGACATATTTATGATTTTTAAAGAAACATTTTAGAGCAACGCATTGTGCACCTTTTATCAATTAGAGGCACACCTTGTTATAAACTTTATACATTTCCATCTCCCTATTTTCTCACTCGTCGCTTATACACCATAAGGTTATGATTGATTGTTTCTCCCGGAAAAGTATGCTATTTGTGATACTCTGGTGAGTACCCAGTATCAAGAAATAACAAGCTTTGTTTTACATATCACTGTTTCAACCATAGTCAATAGCGTTCAGTTATATACTATGAAATATTTGATATGTCAACCTATAACAGCTCATATTTTCCCTAGCAGGCCAATACCAACTTTTTCCCAGTTGGTGCTTCTTTAGCCCTACTTATAATCCCACTCAATAGACATTAATTGAAATAAGTAACAATAGGGTACTATTAATAATATATTTCGACTTTAATGTGCCCCAAGTAAGATTGGATGACCATATATCTTTTTCTCTCAAATCTCATAACTGCATATAGTAACTCACTGGTAGTCATTATTTATTCTAAGACAATTCTGAGTCAATATGAATCATTACTTAAATATTTAATCATATATTCCTCATTCAGTTTTTGATTGAGTATGTCATATATAGGTGATTCAGTATCAAGATGCTATATACATGATTTCGTTAATAACTTTGATACAACTTAAAATCTCTATACAATTACATTTTCAAGGACTTCTATCGATTATGAAACTATCCTAAATATAAACAATCGCTCAAATCTTCATGGTCTATAGGTTATTTATAGGTATTAACCCTACATTTTTGTGATATATTAGTAATGTATACCATGAGGATATGTTTAATACCTATACAGTATTACTAGGTCTCTATCTATCTTCAAATAGATAAATATGGCAGATATAAGTAACTACCTCTTATACTATGTCACCTCGAAAAAAAAGTTAATTTTTAACATTTCGAGTGTCACCTTATTAGAGACTGAAGTATTTTTTATTTTCACTTAAGTACTAGATGCTAAAAATATCATCAGAATCTTGTCACTTGTAGGTAGAGAGAGATTCATTATATATAAGAGCGTGAGTATGTATATTATCGAATGCTCCAATGTGATCTCTTTGCGCTCGTTGGAGCACGAAAGCATAACTGTTGCAGTTGAACTCGGTTAGAAGTACGTATCGCGTCTTTTCATATAATCTCTCTAAACATAATCTCCTACTCTCCATGTTGATGCTCGACCATCACTCGGAAATTACTGCTCATCTATGGCCTCTCATCAGACAATCTGCGGATACGGATCTGGAGTGTGTTTAGGATATTATATTTATATGCTGTGATAGTTATATCATATGCATAGAGAGGAACGTATCAATGGAATGTTCTCAGGAGAGGTTGTGGTATATAATTATTTCTGTCTCCTTCGTTGTATTTCAAATTCTGCGGGAATTACATCTCGAAATATTGATTTAGTCGTTATCTTGTAAACGATTGCATACCTTTTTACTAATACTAATAACAAACACGATATAAAATTATACATCAATCACACATGTAGTAGTGTTATGTATCCCATTATTAGAGCCATTCCGCGCTCTAACACAACAATAACTCATCATAGAGACATACACTCACAATTAACTTTGAATGTTAAAACTCTGTTGTATATCGGTGTAGATCTCATATTCTGCCACATTGTTATCGCAGAGAGTATTGCTGACACAGACGTCATATCAGGACCATGAATAATAAGTGGGAGCTCACAAGACTTATTCTTATGTTCCTTCGTATGTTCATCTATTTACTAGAAGTGAAAATTTATTATATGTCGATTACTAATTGCTGTCTGCGTGAATACAACAGCACAAGTATTAGTTAACATAAAGCCTGTTAATTATTTTGCTTTCTCTCTATGTTGTCATTTGATCCGGACATAAGCCAACCATGCTACACTAACTATAGATTTGTGTGAAGTTACAGTTGAACATAGGAGGAGTTATCCTCTCACAAATATGGGCTAACTGATAGTGAAAGAGTTATTCAGTACTAGATATAGAATATATTATATAAAAAGTAACAATAGATTAAAAATACATATAAAGCCACATGACTACACCGTTTACTCTTAACTAGAAATAATAAAATCGAAGATTAAATTGAGCTGTTGATCAGTGTAGATAAATTACCTTCATGCGATTAATTATTTTATAAATGACAGAATAGTTGTGTGTCATAGATGTGTGAGGTAAAATGCGTTGTTACACCAACCTTTGGAGTGCTTTTCCAAAGAATTTCTAGAAGCACCTCTTATCTTGGGTGATATATTATCTAAGTATCATCCATGTTATATACTTATGCTTATCTAACTCCCTGTTGAATTGCAATTACTGTTAATTAATCTCTAGATCTACTATATTTCTGATGATTATACCCCAAAAAATCATCCGTTAAGCGTTTGGCAAAGCAAAATATATTAAATTGTATTTTGTAAGTTGAGGTTAGAGTTGCTCTAGAGATGTGTCATTTCCCACAGCTACATCAATATCGGCTACATCACAATGGAAATCTAATGATATTTTTGCCGTAAATACGTGATGCTCTGGTTTCCAATCGATCTGCGATGATCTGAGTACACACTTTGAAAACTTATATGTAACATTTAATACTGAAGGTGCAATTGGATGTTTAAGTAAATTAACTGTATTTATCTAAATTGAAAATATTGAATTATTTAATTGTTTCAGGTTTGAAGTTGCCCAAGAAAAAGTTCTTCAGCTGTGAAACCTCGAAGAAACTTAAGGCTGTAAACATTTTAGTGTTAAAAATATATGTTTGGAGTCAGATTCTAGACTGATATCATCATATAAACATAATAATTCTTACTACACAATAGTACATATATAATCTCTAGATAACGTATATATATAAAAAAAAACCAATTATTATTGTAGTGTGTCTAATCCTTAGATTTTTTGTTTTAATAATAAACAAACCTAGTCTATTATAAGTTTCTTATATTTCTTTACTACAATACATAAAAAGAGGCATATAAAATGAGTGAGGTAAATAGGACCTTTAGCACTGCGCTATGTAAGAGAATCAAATGAGATAGATAGTTTAGACTCGACGAATATAGATGACGTAAGTATTAGATCCACACTGGAGACACCCATATCTCGTCCATTAGTTAACACTCAATAAGCTTCTTTACATTGGGGTGTTAAAACCTGTATAAATATATAATACACAATTGCGAATTTATAAATTAAAGAAACTTCATCACAAATATCCTTCACTTGAATAGTATTCACACAAGTAATAAGCAGGCCAACGGTAATAGTCCGGGAGACAATCTCACTTCCGTACGGTGAATAATAAGTACCTTATTAACCTGTCATCATCTATATTATACTATAACTAACCTGACTGATAGGTGAGTGTATAAGTAATGGTCTGCCTGATGTCTTATCTATTACAATATATCAATACACATCTATCGTAAACAATACACTATATTTAATTAATACTATATACTAATACTTAATTATCATATAATCTTTGACTTCGATAATTATTATCTAAATCTTCTTATCGATCATCGACTCATATAAATCATAGAGAAATATAAGTGTAGATAATGAGATGTACACTTCTCACAGTGATATCATGAGTTAAAGAGTGTTTATAATATATATTATATAGTGTAATAGACACTCAAGCGTGCCGTCTCTCACCGCTAAATACTATAATAATTAAAATATTAAGTTGATGAGCGCACCCGAACATGAGGACATCACTTTAGAGTATCTCATATGCGCGTATACTGCGTATAGTGCACTAACTATAGGATTGTTTGAACTCTATCGATCAACATCATCACATTAATTTTGAATAAATTACTAATCTCACGATTTACTCTATTCATTCTCTTCATAGAAAAATCTTCTTTTATATGCTTTATATAAACTTACATTGGACAGATTCAAGTATTAGTTAGGGATAACCCTACCTTTTCCACTAAATCTTCAATTATTATTCATATTTTAAATTATTATCATTTATAATTAAAGGATAAAAACAAGTACTTTAATAACACGGGCTCTCATGCGCACAACACGGAACAGGTGAGAAATAGCTCTAAGAACTAAATAATAAATATCACGAGCACCAGATACGTTATCTCTCTAGCCTATAAGAGAGGATTTGTGACAATTGATCTCATTCTACTGTGGGAGCCATGGTCTGCGTCCTCCACTCCCCGTGTAGAACATCGTCTCGCTGCTCTCACTTACGAGACTCAATAAATTGCAATCAATTAGAAAATAAATGTCAGGTGAATGAATGTAGGAGTGAATGAGTTGTATTATATACATAAATCACACTACACATAAGACTGTAGTAGAGATTCTGTGAAGTCATCCATACACGTCTGAAATCCGTGTTATTTATGTATATGGTTTTTTTCACTCTAGCATACTGAACGAATGTCCTTTGTTACTGATATCAGTTTTCTCTGTATTGTTTGCACTTTTGCACATTGCTTGTTAAAACTTATATAGAGAGAAGCAGATTGGTGCCACGGAGGAAAATAATGTGGATATATATCTCACGAGATCATGTTCGGATTGTAAACGATATCTCTAGTCAAAACTCGCGATAACTCACACACTCAGTATCAAGATCACACTCGATCTTCTTAAGAATTGTGCGCATCATTAAAATTATTCGTATGAGCGACATAAAAAAAAGAATACACTTTGTCTCCCTCTCTTAAACGGGATAGATGTCGTAGAGAAGATTGACCCTCCTTAATGTTATCTCCCACTCGAAATGGTTCAACACTTAAACACTGATACCAAAACACTTAAAGTGTTCTTCATTTTATATTCTATGCCTATATGTTATTAGTATTTGAGCGAAAATCTTCTCTCAAATATCATTTATAATTTTACCTGTGCCTCCAAAATACTTTAATCCATTGAAGATTGCTTCCATCAATATTCCTCACACTATCTTATGCTTCCTTAGCTCTTGAGATTCCTATAATTATATGGTAATCTTTCTATTATTCTAACCCATTTCACTTGCACGCAACACTATCGGACATACACACTTTGTCATTAGGCCTGATCCACTCTTTATTTTATACTTGCTGCCTTAAGTCTCCTCCAATTTATTAATCGTATTGCATATAGCTTATATCACGCCCACGATATAGTTATGAATGATTCATTTTACTACATTAATTTAGAGCACTGTCAAACATCTCCTGGATATAACGAACTGATGCCGTACTGTAGAGAAGACATACCGAGCGATTTCATATGTGTGAGCTCAGAGAGCTATCTACCTATGATTCTCCTTATATCCATCATGACAGTAAATGTACACGATGGAGAATTTCTGAGTCTGCTATGCTTGAATGTGCTATTATAATAAAGTTGTTACATAAATGTGAGAACAAATCCCAGTAAATCAGTATCCGGAGACCAGCCAGCCAGACATGTCTACTCTGACCCTCAGTCGGTATTCTGGTGTTTTCCACAAGATTTACCACAACGACAATATTGAACGTCGTATTCCTGATCCCAATGAACCTTCTATGTATTCAGGGCCACACAAATGAAACAGAGACTTGACATGTTGGAGGAGGCCATTGTACTCCTCACACAGTTGCTCAGAACTCTCAAAAACTTAAGGTTGTAGACCCTGGAAAATTTAAATATGAATCAGAACAAGATCTCTTAGTCTATTTTGGCTGATTTTGAGGCTTATTGCAGCCTTCATTATCCCAATGCCCATCACCAATGGTTGAGACTGCTAGGACGACAGCTAGAAGGCAAATTTCTAAAGATATACCAAGAAATCATCAAAGATAACCGTGAATACTTCTCTGTACGGGATAATTAGTATGTTGGTATAGAGATGAGGAACGTAAGAAGAAAGAATATAGGATACAGAAGTATCATGCTGCTCACCGATACCCCAACGAGAGCATTAAAATGTTTGCCCTTCGGTTGGAACGCCTGGCTGGTCAGGCCTATCCTGGATATGATATGAGAGATCATGATTCCCTTAGAATAGCTTTCCTTTGTAGTTTGCCTCCATTTATTGAAACATTCGTCCGTCAATATATAAAAATGATGGAGTTGGACGGGTATAGTAGAGCTTCTTGGGAGAATATTGTGAATTTTGCAGACTCTTTGGACAGTGAGAATACTGCTTTTCCAAATTCCATGTCCCAATCAACACCTCTTGAGATCGACCCATCCAATTATTCCCGAGCTGACCGGGAGGTTGATCTAAACGAATCATTGGAGTCAGTAGTACAAATAAATACTACCCTTCCTGGATGGACTGATGTTCTACGGAAAAAAGTCGAGCAACGAAAAACTAAATCATCAGTAAAAACTAAACATCGGCCTACCAATGTCGGTCAACGTAGTCCTCCGGAAAGAAATAGCTACAGTCGTTCTTTCCATAACACGGTTCGTAGTTCACCCCGGAACGAGGACCGTTCCAGGGCTAATAATACTCGCAACGCAACTCGAAATGTTCGGTCCGGATCTGAGGATCGAAGGAATCTCCTCTGTGATTACTGTGAGAAGAGAGGACACGAAATGCAGGATTGCTATAAGTACCTTGGAGTCTGTAGCTACTGCAAGAAACCCGGCCATCTCAATACCGAATGTCGAGCTCGGAATTCCCCTCCATCATCTCCCGTAAATAACCGAAAAGTAGTATGTCCCTTTTGTAGAGGTCCTCATGCGGGAATGAGGTGTACTCAACGCACCCCTCCCAGATCCAGTAATCCTGATCGAACCCCTCCTAAAGAATACCTTCAAGGAGCTGTGAAGAAGGTATATTCGAGATCATCCTATCTCCCTGAAGCCTCCGAAAATGTAATAATGGCTAACCCAACTGAGAAGCCGCTTCCCCAACGCCTATTTTTGGATCCTTGCGAGTACTGCAATGTATCTCATTATGAGGGTCGGTGCAAGGGGGGGTTTGCTGAATCTCACCAGGAAAAACAGTTAAACGAATAGTCCCCGCAGATTTGAGTCACTCTGTGGGCAAGGACATTGTAAATGACTCTGCGAAAAACCTTGATGATCTTTCTTTTAAACATGATGGAAAGAATCACATGAATAAAGTTTCGTATCCCTTTTGTTCCTATGCTAGTGAGGACATGGTCGTCGCCATTAACTTGTGTCAGGCTGATATAGACCCATTGGTCGTCTGTGTCAAGTTGGATGATCATGATGCTCCCATTTATGATTGCCTTGTAGATAGTGGGGCGGGAGTAAATTTAATAAGTTCCGAGATTGTCCCTCTACTAGGGAAGTCCAAAGAGCTTTTAAATTCCCAAGACATAGGAGTGAAGGCTATTAGTGGTTTCGGAAACAAAGAAAGGATTCCCATTGTTCATTATGTAAACCTAATCCTGAGGTTTAACATGGGTTTTGAAACTCATCCTTCAGCCTTCTTTATAGTTCCACAGGAATACATGGTAGATAACCCATTGATACTTGGTACTTGTGCTCTGAGGGATAACCACCTATTACCTGACATGTCCCGGAAGCAACTGATTCATCTTCAAGGGAAGAAATTGACTGTGGTAGCCGAGGGCATTTCAACTTGTACCCGGTCCAATTTGAAGTCTTCCACCATACAGGTGAAAAACATATCGGTAGTTAATACTAATATTAACGATACAGATGTCATATACGACCAAAATAATGATCGTACCCTTCGATACTTATTGAAGGGCTTTAAGAAAAATGTTAACAATATAAATTGGCAACAAGTACCCAAACCATACAAAAGTCATTCTAAAAAAATGGTTTTGGAAAATGACATCTTGTATTACAGAACTACGTCCGGGAATTTGTTATATGCGATTTCTTTGGGACTTACTAATGCATATAGTATTGGGCCTCCATGTATCCTGTGCCCACATAGGTCGGAACAAGCTGCTTCAGTTAGTATATAAGCATTTTTGGCATCCTAGGGTCAACCAGGTAATTTCTGATGTAGTGCGGTGTTGCCCTGTTTGCCAGATGCAGAAGAATTTTTCTTCTAATATAACTCCACCCATGTTGAAAATCTTGGCCAACTATCCCTTCGATTTATGTGCCATGGATTTAATTCAATTCCCTAAAACTTTTAAGGGAAATAAATACTGCATGATCTTTATTGATCATTATTCTAAATGGGTGTCTGTAGTTCCCATTGCCGACAAGTCCAGCTTGACCGTATCTAGGAAACTGGAACACCAAGTTCTCCCTTTCCTTCCTAAAGTTCCAAATCGTATATTAACTGATAATGGAACTGAATTTACTTCCCAGGTATTCCAACAGGTGTTACAAAAACACAACATTAAACATGTGAGAATATCTCCCCTTCATCCCTCGAGTAACAGGGTGTCTCAGAGCGATTTAACCGGAGTTTAATTCAACTACTGAAATGTTTAGTTCTGGAACAACCCGCTACTTGGGATGAAGAATTGTCTTCCTCCATATTAATTTATAATAATACTTATCATAGTGCATTGGACATGTCCCCTTCGGATTATTTATTACAAAAATCCCATACTCCAGTGCATACTTTTCCCCAATATTGGAAAGAGGGCAGTGTCAACTTTAAACCTTTCAAGGTCGGTCAAAAAGTAGCTCGTAAAGTAATACGAACTGGGCCAAGCACTGCTCTTAAATTTCATCATAAGTGGGAAGGGCCCTTTACCGTTGTTGACGTGAACCCGAATAGGGTAGCATATGTCATCCAAAGGAATACTAATCCCCCCAGTAGAACTCAAAAAGTCCATTTTTCACACTTAAGGGAATGGATTGAGATTCCGGGTTATTTGCGAAAATACCTGACTCGAAATAAAGAAATTAGTGATGCATTTTTCTCGGACGAGGAGAGTTTGTTGGATGGGGATGATGAAAATCCTCCTGAATCCAGCGATCTTGAGTCTGAGACTGATTCAGCTAATTCTTATGAGTCAGAGTCCATCGCTGATACCTCCTTGTTTACTAATATCGATGATTCCCTGGAGGAGGAAGCTGATTTTGAGGGATTCTTAACTTTTAATCCTATCTCTTTAAGTGACTATATTCAACTGCCCAATTTAACTCCTGTAATAGAGCCCACTTCTTGGGATCAAAGGGAAAACTTTAACATTAGTATGGAGGGTAGTTCCTCAGTTATTTTCAGAGTCTTTAAAATCTTTCGGTCCCAAAGAGGTTAAATTTTTGCTCCCTCCTCTCGTAATTCCCATTTCACCTATCCATTCTTCGGACGAATCTAATTCTAACCATTCTAGTTTACCTGAGATAGATTCCGATTCTAGTTTATCCGAGACAGATTTAATAAATATTCCTACTAGTTCTCCTAAGAGCCATGGTAGTACCCTGGAGGTCAACCATGACGAGATACTTACCCCTGTTTTAGATTATATTGATATGTATTCTCATGAATACCCTAGTAAATTTAAATACCCCTCTATCCTTTCTCCTGTAAGGTTAACTAATAATAATGAAGATCTTATAGTTTCACAAGCACAGCAGTTGGAAAGTACTAATCTGGAAACATCTGGGTTGAATTTAACGGATCCCCCGTCCTTTTTTATGGATAGACCTAATTATTCCCCCTCAGTCTCTTCTGATGACCTTATGGATCTGTCAGAGAGAAATGTTGTGGGTGATTTGCCGGTCGATGGGTCAAACCTTTTTAACCTAGATAGTTCTTCCAGCTCTCAAAAGACTGAATTTTATGGTTTCAGCCCGCCAAATAGTAATTTTTCCAATATTCCCCCGTCGGCTGAAATGGTTTCTTCACCTGTCTCGGAGACTAGAATTCTCCCTTTTCAAATAGTGGGAGAGGTAATTGGTGATCCCACTAACGTCCATTTGGATAATAGTAATTTGACTTTGGTCCATATAGATGATGAAATCTTGGAGGAAATGCAATTGCCTGTTCCTCCCAGTACTAGAAGTAGAGGAATGGTTCCCAATTTTCCGAATGTAATGTCTACCCCTATAGAATATGTCCGTCACAGGAGACGTACCAGTCTTTTATAACATTCTCTGTGTTATAAATTGAAAAGTTGATCTTTCCCTGAGATGAAATAAATAAGCTCAGAAATTTGTTAGCTTTGTTTCATCTGTTTGAAAAATTCCTCTGCAATTTCCTTTAATTAAAGTTCTGTTGTTCAACTACTGATTGAAGAAAAGCTAAAATAATGAGCAAAATGACTTATCTCAAACTAAGAACCAGATAAGTTTCTCTCTATCTTTCTTAATCTCTTAATATACTTCCTTCTGAACTATAGTATTAAAACTATAAACATTTTCCTATATGGAAGTGGTCTTGGATGAATGCTTACTAGTATGTCTGATCGTCAAAATTTTCAAAGTATGAGACGAATATCCCTCCTAGAGTAAATGTTCTTGCCTTAGTGATTATTGTCTGAATTATTCGTCGAGTATGAAAGCAGACTAATTTAAAAAATTTAACAAGCTATAATATAAAGTCTTTGTGAGATTGAGTTACCCTTGTGAGCAAAAAGAATTTATACGGTTATATTATACCGTTATAAATAAAGTTGCCACTAAAATATATATTTAGGGTATATTATATTCATTGAACCACCTGCCTCTGATAGTAATATATATATATTATAAGTATAATATATATATATTAATATATATATAATATATTATTTATTTTTATTCATTTATATATAGTATTATTTTTGTCTTTTAAGTATATATATATATATTATTATATATTATTATATATATTATTAGTATATACGTATATAATTTTTCTATTTATATATACCTATTTGATATAATTGTTATAATTTTGAGTATTTTTACTGAGTATATATATAAGGGATATGGTGTATGATATATATGTACATTGTACATATAATATATAACGCGGTGGTATTCCTCTCAGCCGCTCCAACCGAGAGCCAGTCATGATGTAATAATGATGCGTGAAGGTTGTTCGGTATGTGGACGGGAGCTATAAACGCCTATTTTGGCAGATTTTCCTGGTTTGATGAGGAATTTCCCGAGCTCTATTGTCAATCAGATTCTCATGAATGATGCGGGAACTTCCAATCTTTTCCGAAAATTATGGGACCAAGTGATTATATTGACAGTGGAGAGAGTAAAATACAGGGTTAAAATATAAAATAAAAAGAATAAGGAAAAAGATTTCCTCATATTGTGTTTATTTACAAAAATAATAAAATGCCATGATTTTTAATTATAATTGTTAACATGATGTTGCAGAGTTCACAATTAGAATTAGTGTTTCAATGAGTTTTTAAGTATTTGAATAATTGATTGTCCTTATCTTCTTTGGATTTTTATTTATGTAAAGCGATTCATTTTTAGGTCGTCGATAATCGCTGATAATAATTTTTTATTTTTACACTACCATGAAATAATATGTTATGTTTCTCATACTCTTACTGGAGAAGTAGAGAAGAGTTTTTGATAAGAGGTTTCTAATAATTAGATATTTTCTAATGTACTAATGTCATTCACCCTATCCTGTGTTTTTTCAATAGTTCATACTCCAGTTTTAATCAGAGTTATAGTGGACGTATTTGTTATAGTTTTCTAACAATTGAGTTGGATCCCACTCTGAGAAAAGTGATGAGAGAGGAAATCAGTTATTTACTCTGATTCATTTTTGTCCTCCTGACTGACTGTTGAAAATAATACCTTAGAATAGAAAATATTTTTTCAATTTTGTGCATTTTTATTTTTATTATAAAATTCCTTATCAAATCTGATTACTGCCGAATATATTGTACTTTTCAGAATGGATTGGGCTGAAGTAAAAATCTCTGTCGGTTCCCAGAGTACCCGGACTAGTCAACTCCTCAGGATGCCTGTGGTTACGTCAGAAGTGTCTATTGAAGTTCTCTTGCCTACCAATGGTCTCGGCCCTAATGACACCCAATGTAAGACCATAGTCATATGGTCCCTGACAAGAATGGTTAAAAAAATGTCAGGATCGGGGCAAAACACGCAACCATATATGAATGTTGATGATCTGTCGTGAATTGTATTCCCGGGTCAATGACCAAGACTCTGAGTCAATCTACATTTATATTATGGTTTCGCCCTCTACAAGTATAACGCCCTTTATCCAATCAAAAAGCGTATCCTACATGAATTGGATGGTTAATCCATTTTTCAATATCTCCTTGATGATCCTTATTTTAACCTCACCACCAGTACCGAATGGTCGAAGAAGAACATTGTCCGAGGAACGGACATAATTGCTTTCCATATACGAAGGAAATTTCATAAAGGGTCACGAGAGATACGATAGAGTCACTACCTACATATCAGATATTATACCAATTTATATAGAACGCACCCTTAATGACCTATTCTCTTTTCGTTAGACTATAAAAGGTATGGCGATCCAGTAATATGATAGCAACCTCATTTATCGTAATTTCATTACTTGGTCATTTGCAGAATGTGGAATCTCCGAAAAAGAAACTATAATCCCGAAGTTCCACCCTTTAAGTCCACCAGTGTCCGTAAATAAACTGTATCACTCAATTATTCCTTAATTGTAAAATAATTAATTTATTCCTATTTTCAAATGAATGTACATAGAGAACATTAGTTGGTACCTAATTGATTCCGCGTTTCTCACATCAGAATCATATTTCCAGCCGAGATGAAGTCCATCGTGCTCCTTCGTTCTTCTAACATCCTCTAGTGATTTGGCTACTATTCCAGTTATCTGGGTCTGACTATGAGTCTGCTCGGCACTTCAGCTGTTAAGGTTGATACTGCGTACAGCTATACGGCCCGTGTTGATTGTGATGCATAAGGCGTTCTAGTAGCCTATTTTAGATTGCATGGATGTTTCTATATCGAAGATGAAGATCACTGTGTGTAGCGTTTTGCTACTCGTCCCTTGCTAAGCCGTTATTATGTAATTAGCAATAATAATTGAATAAAATTATAGCGGATAAAAATTTAATATTGTAGATTAATTTATATATGGATGTCGTCTTTGGTTGATCCTTTCAACTCTTACGCTTGTATCATATGGTCATCTTGGCCGCTTTCTCTACACAAAACTCCCACGTCCTTATCAAAGAGCATCACGACTTGTGGAAATAGAGGTGGGTAGGTAATTAGATTTAAGCTGGCGTGGCAGGTTTTATCTTAGTATATTGGGAGATATGTGTTCGTTCATAGTTGTGCCGATAATGACGACTTGGAGCGTAATTCACCGTGAGCTCACCTGCTTAGTAAGATTTCTAAATTTTCTCATTTGATCCATGTCTGTGACAATATGCAATCACAGCCCTGGATGACCCGATGAATTTGTGATATATGTACCCTTATTTATGTAGTGATTACTAAACTTTAGAAATTAAATGTATATCATATTATATATTATTTTCCTTTATAGTGTAGAGATTTATATGATAATATCACTGAGATGTTTCTCTTAATGATAATATTATAAATAAAACAATGTGTAAAAAGTTTTAACATATGTTACAAAAAAGAATCATACATTTACTCGAAAGATTTTGAAGGCCTGGAAATTAAGAAATTAATTAGATTTTCTCAGGTTAAGAGTGAGTCTCGATATAGTTACAAGTAATATCTCTTTATCAATTTAGTTGCATAAATTACAGTAATTATAGTTGTTGGGAAATTGATATTAGATAGATTAACTACATACGTTATTGATTACAGTTTACTCTTTGTGGTACATGCACATTGATGAAATTATGGAACAAAAGACCCCTCTTAGAAAATTTACAGGGGTGAGCTCGAATAAGTTATATATTATATAAATTAAGTGAGTATTGATGTCTTATATACTTAATATGAAATATAAAATGAATAAAGTTAAAAGATTAATAGTTTCTATCAAGTTATTATTTCATTTTGTGAAGGGTTTATATCTCGGGTTGAATTTATCTCTTGGTTTTATTGTTGGATTTTCTGTTTGTTTCTTAAGTCAATTCTCCATGCAAGTAGTAATATTTGTTCATATTTGGAGTCAGAATTTTTCTATTTCATCTTTCATCTTCTTACTTTTGGTTGTGATCATTGCAACCGATATGATATTTGATTCGTTTTGGTTTCCACTCTGAGATTCTGATCCTAAACTTATTGTAGCTATATCATAATCATGGATTTTTAAGTGGATAATTCCAATGTATTTTTAATTCTAATTTAATTATATATTTATATATATGCCATTCATGTATAACTTTAATTATTATGGGTTTTGATTGGGAGTGATTGTTGATTATCTTGTATATATGCAAAACCTCCCACAGTAATAATTTTTGAACTGTAATTTTAGTAATTTACATAACTTTTTTTATGTGTGCCATTTATCCTAGATTTTGATTTTCTATTGACCTAGATTATATTATTGTTCTTGTAATTTAGTGTCTCCATTGTTTATTAGACTAGATCTTGGAAACGATCTAGTTATAGTAAACCCTTCCTTTGGGGTAAGACCTGTAAATTATATCACAATTGCGTATTTAAATTAA
>JABUQX010031311.1:2500-7500 GCA_015478945.1 Trachelipus rathkii | reverse complement strand
TTTATGCTTTACTCACATATTCATTAAATTACATACCTTAAAGCAGTAAATCAGTAAGTCATAGAGGTGTGACCTAACCCAAGGGGGGGATTAGTATCTTTTGGTTTTACTGCTTACCTGGCTTTAACTCATGTTTTACTGCTTTAACTTCTGCTTTAATGCTTTAACTTTCTGCTTACTGCTTTAACTTTCTGCTTTACTGTTTTTAACTTTCTGCTTTACTGCTTTTAACTCATATATTTATTAACATTATGTTTTTTAATTTTGTTTAATAACTTTTTATTTATTTTTAATTTATTATTTTTTATTTATTTTTATTATTATTTTTATATTTTATTATTTTATTTTATTATACTTTAGTGTTATTTACTTCATGCCTATTGGTTATTATTATTTAGAAACACACACACACACACATACCAACACACCACACACCCACACCTATTATCAACATTCACTATGACACTTATACAAACATTCCACTATGACACTTACATTTTACCCATAGACTTACATTTACAATTATACACAAGGCGGTCACACACACATTCACTATGATACTTATACACACATTCACTATGACACTTACATTTGTCATAGACACTTACATTTACACTTAAACACACACACACACACTTACACTCACAGACAGATTTACTTACACTCACACAGATTTACTAACACTCACAACACGATTTACTTACACACAGATTTACTTACACCTTGCTCACAGATTTACCACAACACACACACACACCCACACAACACACACCACATACCACCACGGCACTACTCATTAACATATAACCGTAATAATTATTAAAAACATTTTATGTTTATTAACACGTACATTTATATTACTCATTCAAATATAACTAAAATTATTTCAAGTTTCTTAAAACTTCTATAATAATAAATCATTATCTTTGAGCAAAGAATTTATTATTACTGTTAATACTTTTTGTTTAAAAATTTTATAACTCAAGTTTTAAAATAACTTTTTACTAAAATTTTATGAAATTTTATTAAAAACATATAATTTACACGTACCTTAAGCAATAAATCAGTAAACTCAGTAAGGCCAGCCCCTAGCACCCCTCTACATCAAGCTATGCAACGTTTTGTTCTATTGACTTACTGCTTTACATCATCTTTAGCCATGTAATAAGTATAAAATAACAAATAAGTTCTTCTCTGCTAACATAACATGTATTTTATTAAAATCATTCTAAGTTTTATTTAAAAATAACAATTATTCACTTACATTTATATTATTCACTCGATGTTAACTAAAATATTTCAAAGTTTTTTAAAAATAATTCGGGTTTTCCTTTATTATTATTATATAATTATCTATGTACATTGACAATCCTTCACGAGAAAACACAACAACACCGCACTCCTTACAGATACGAAACTGACCTCTCTCTGTAAAAATGTGTTGAAATAACTACTTTAGTTCTAAATTTAGGATAAAATCCTTTTTGTAACCCGGAGGCGATTAAGCCTAATTCCAGTCAAAATATATTTCAAAGATGACACTTCTCTCTAATCCTGAGGTTCATAACTACGTTAGGCCCCTAATTTAGGCCTAAATTTAGGATAAGCTTTTTGTAGACGGGCTAATTTATTCCTAATACCAGGTCAAAAGGTAATCCCGTATATGAACAAGATCATTTGTTTTATTATTTTATAAATATACTTCAAACTGAAATGCTGGATCGGAAAGATCCTTTAAGCAGGTAAAAAAGAAAATTTTTTCCTTACTTGTGATTGGGTCGGGGTAATCCTTATCTCTATATCACCTCGTATGTGATTGGTCAAGAATTATTTTATCGTCTTTTGAAATTAAAAAGCTTTGTTCTTTAAACTTGTATTGAGCTAGGTGTGGTAGTTTTATTATTTTTTAGACCCAAACTCATTTAAAATCATAGTCATTTTAGCTGTTAAGCGGTGCACAAGTTATCTGATTTTTATTAAAAGTGTTTTATTTTTACTAAGTGTATATCATATTTATAATAAATACTTACATTGAGGAATAATTATTATTTTCACTAGAATAGATAATAATTAATTCACTAGATTTATAGTATAACCACCAGGGCTCAGCATAAGCCCCACCCGCAAAGGCAGCCAACCCCGCACCCGCCGGTGCGTCCCGCCGCGTCCCCGCCCGCCGCGTGAGCCCGCAGGCGCAATATTTCCGCGTTCCGCCCGCGCGTGCGCCCGCAGGCGCAAATTCCTGCGGGAATGAAAATATATATATATATATATATATATAATATATATAGCAGTGGTATATATATATATTATATATATATATATAAATATATTAATATATATATATATATAGTATATAATAATAATATATATTTATGCGGGCGGAAAATATTGCGCCTGCGGGCGCACGGGGCGGCGGAAACGCGGAAATATTGCGCCTGCGGCGCGCGGCGGGCTGGGACGCGGCGGATCGCACCTGCGGGTGCGGGTTGGCTGCCTTTGCGGGTGGGGCTCATGCTGAGCTTCACGTGATCTACTATAAATCTAGGGAATTAATTATTATCTATTCTAGTTAAAATCAATAATTATTCTCAATGTAAGTATTTATTATTATAAATATGATATACACTTAAGTAAAAAAAAACACTTTTAATACAAATAGATAACTTGTGCACCGCTTAACAGCTAAAAATGAACTATGATTTTAAAAAATGAGTTTGGTCTAAAGATAATCAAACACAACACCTGCTCAATACAAAGTAGAACCAACGTTAATTTTCAAAAGACGATAAAATAATTCCTCGACCAATCACATACGAGTTCATATAGAGATAAGGGATTACTCCGACAAATCACAAGTAAGGAAAACATTTCCTTTTTACCTGCTTAAAGATCTTAACGATCCAGCATGTTTCAGTTTGAATATATTTATAAAAATAAAATAACAAGATTCTTGTCTATACGGGAATTACCTTTTGACCTGGTGTTAGGATTAAATTAGCCCGTCTACAAAAAGGCTTATCCAAAATTTAGGCCTAAATTTAGGCCTAACCTAGTTATTGCACCACATTTTACAGAAAAAGGGTCAGTTTTGAAATTATATTTTGAATCTGGAATTAGGCTTAAAATCGCCTCGGGTTACAAAAAGGATATCTAATTTAGACCTAAAGTAGTTATTTCAAAACATTTTACAGAGAGAGGTCAGTTTCGTTTCTGTAAGGAGTGCGGGTTGTTGTGTTTTTTCGTGATGGATTGTAATGTACATAGATAAATAATATAAATATAAAGCAAAACTAGTTATAAAACTTTGAAATATTTTTTAGTTAACATCGATTCAAGAAACAAAAATGTAAATGCATCATTCTTATTTTTAAAATAAAAAAGATTTTAATAAAATTCATGTTATGTTAGCAGAGAAGAACTTAATTTGTTTATTTTAATACTTATTACATGGCTAAAGATGATGTAAAGCAGTAAGTCAATAGAACATAAAACGTGGCATAGCTTGATGTAGAGGGGGGCTAGGTGGCTGGCTTACTGATTTACTGATTTTATTGCTTTAATACGTAAAATATATGTTTTTTAATAAATTTCAATATTTTTAGTAAAAATTATTTAAAACTTGATAGTTATAAAATTATAAACAAAAAGAATTAACAGTTAATAATAAATCTTTGCTCAAAGATAATGATGATTTATTATAGAAGTTTTAAGAAATTTTGAAATAATTTTAGTTATAATTTGAATGAGTAAATATAAATGTACGTGTTAAATTAAAACATAAAATGTTATAAAATATACGTTATATGTGTAAGTGTGTGCGTGTGTGTGTATGTGGTGTGTGTGTGTGTGTGTGTGATGTGTGTGTGTGTGTGTGTGTGTGTAAATCTGTGTGCAAGTGAAATCTGCTTGTGTAAGTAAATCTGTGTTGAGTGTAAGAATCTTGTGAGGTGTAAGTAATTGTGTGAGGTAAGTAAATCTGTGTGTGAGTGAAGTGTAAATGTAATGTCTATGGACAAATGGTAAGTGTCAATAGTGAATGTGTGTAAAGTATATAGGAATGTGTGTGTGACCGCAATGTGTATAAGTGTAAATGTAAGTGTCTATGGGTAAAATGTAAGTGTCATAGTGAATGGTGTGTATAAGTTTCATAGTGAATGTGTGTATAAGTGTGTGTGTGTGTTGTGTGTGGTGTGTGGTGTGTGTGTGTGTGTGTGTGTGTGTGTGTTCTAATAATAATAACAATAGGCATGAAATAAATAACACTAAGTATAATAAAAAATACAAATAATAAAAATAATAAAAATAATAATAAAATAAATAATAATAATAAAAATAAAATAAAAAGTATTAAAACAAAAATAAAAACATAAAGAATAAATATATGAGTTAAAGCAGTAAAGCAGAAAGTTAAAACAGTAAAGCAGAAAGTTAAAGCAGTAAAGCAGAAAGTTAAAGCAGTAAAGCAGAAAGTTCAAGCAGTAAAACATGAGTTAAAAGCAGTAAAGCAGTAAACAAAAGCAAATCCCCCCTTTGTGTTAGGTCACACCTCTATTGATTTACTGATTACTGCTTTAAGGTATGTATTGTTAATAAATATGTGAGTTTTAAAGCAGTAAGAACTATGAGTTAAAGCAGTAAACATGAGTTAAAGGCAGTAAACATGAGTAATAAAGCAGTAAATACAGTAAAAACCAAGCATAATAATCCCTAGGTGTTAGGTAACACCTCTATTGATTTACTGATTTACAGCTTTAAGGTATGTAATGTTAATAATTATGTGAGTTAAAGCAGTAAAACATATAAGTTAAAACAAGTAAAAACATGAGTTAAAGCAGTAAAACAGTAAACAAAAGCATACTAATCCCCCCTAGGTGTTAGTTAACACCTCTATTGATTTAACTGATTTACTGCTTAAGGTATGTAATTTTAATAAATATGTGAGTTAAAGCAGTAAAACATATAAGTTAAAGAAGTAAAACATGTAGTCAAAAACAGTA
>JABUQX010031310.1:85000-90000 GCA_015478945.1 Trachelipus rathkii | reverse complement strand
AATAGTATAATTCTAGTATAGGAGTATATATGAAAGATAGTATTAAGTATATATATGTATACTAGCTAACTTAATATATATAACTATTACTGAGACTAGGTATATTCTAAAATATATATAATACTACATATATTAATAATATATATTATATATAGTCCGGGTATACTATAATTTATATATATATATCATAGATAATTGAGTATTATATATATATATATATTATAGTATAGTAATATATCTATACTGATAATAGTAATATATATATGAGCTGTATTTATAATATATAAAATATATATAAGATATATTAACAATATAATGTAGTGATATACATAATAATGATTTATATATGAATGAGTAAGGAGTATATAGTATAATAGTTCTATATACATGATGTATAATTGACTATGATATAGTCGAGTATATAGATACTTACTATATAAGTATACGGGTTAAGGTAAGGCGTACGACAGTTGATTGATCATAAGAATTGAATATAGAAGGCAGTAATTAATTATATATATATGATATATATATACGGTACATATAATGTGTTGAACATGAAAAAAGTAATATTAGCCTCTTTTACGACATTCAAAAAATTAATAACCTTTTCAAAAAATCTTATTAAAACAATTTCCAAATACGTCGATCTGTGTGGTCTGTGGAGTTATATAGTTTTCATTATTTTAGATGTTAGATGTTGTGGTTAGCGAATTTGTCCAAATACCTAAGCTTAAATTTGTAATTGCACTGCTTCCTTCAAACGAAAATTTGGTACTTATTTTAAACAATTTTTTATCATTAACTCGTTCGCAAAATAGTTTCATTACACCATAGATGAATAAAGATATTCAAAGAAAATGTTAAAAATGAAAAAGAAAAATTGAGTTGGATATATATATATATATCATATTTCAACTCACGAATTAAGAAAAAAAAATAAAAAAATTAAATTTTAATAATTAATAATAAGTATTAATAGAAATTGAAATTAAAAGAAAATAAAAAATAAAAAAATAAAATATTTAATAAAATAAAAAAATTATTTTCAATACGTTTCAGTCAAAGTATGCAATAGACTGACTCTATAATATTAAATTTTAGCTTTTTATATCTTCTTCCTTCAGTTCGTTGTTATTCGAGAACAAAATGAGGGGATAAGTTTGTAGTATTATTCCAACTCTCCATGTATTATATAAGATTATATATTTATATTAGTTATTTTATGGTATTATTATTATTATTAAATATTATTATTATTATTAGTTATTATGGTACTTATTATATTATTATTATTATTTTATTATTAATATCATTATTATTATTATCTTATTATTATTATTGATTAATATTTATTATTACTTAATCTATTTATTATTAATTTTATTCTTAATTACTAAGTTTTTATTATTATTATTATTATTATTATTATTATTATTATTATTATTATTATTATTATTATTATTATTATTATTATTATTTATTATTATTATTTTATTATTTTATTTTAAATTATTATTATTTTTATCTATTATTATTATTATTATTATTAATTATTATTATTATTATTTTTATTATTATTATTATTACTATTATTTTTATTTAGAATTGTTTGCAAGGCAGAAGTTTCTGATCAGATTCGTAGGTAAGAAGAACTCTTTGAAGAATGTAAAATCTCTCATGATAATATTATATATAGTATATATACTATATAGTTATATATATATATTATAATATATATAATATTATATATATATATAATATATATATATATATATATATATATATTATATATTATTATATATATATATTATATATATAACACACTTAGAAAAAAGTTTGGTAATAACCACTAAAATAGTTACTTCTACTTTTTTTCGGGTTACGGTGAGCTCCAACCTCTAAAAAGTAATCTTTACTACTTTTGGATAGTAGAATGAAAACTACTACATGTATTAGTTAAAATTACTTTTTGTGTGGTAGTAAAATGAACTTTTGTTTAGTAGTATAAAGGACAATTTAATTTTAACTATTTTTTTCTACTACAACTTGTAGTAGAAAGAGAGGTGGTAAATTTTACTATGGTTTGAAGTCGTTATATTTACTACTTGTGTAGTTGTCATTGTGTGATTGTAAAATATATTTCCACGCATTGACCACCATTCATTATCAGGACAAATTTAATTTTACTTCAATAACTGGCATCAGTAGTATTGAACGTTACGATCATGATCAATTGGATATATATGGATCCATAATTTGAATTCGCCTCATTGGCCGGGGCACGAAGTCCTGGAGTGAAAGATTCGTAACACACGTCTCTCACCTCTTTTGCTTCTCGCATATAGTTGTCTAAACACTAGGAGCAAGGAGGATGGATGATTTCTAATAGGATGAGGGAAATTTTAACTTTTAGTTTATATTCGCGTTAATTCTCGTATGAACTATAATAATGAATAGGATTATAAGAGTATATAGGCGGAGAGTTATAATATATACTCACTATATATTATATATATAGTATATATATATATATATATATATATATATATATATATATATTATATATATATATTGTCAAAGATGGAAACCCAACACACCACACACACACACAATCACACACACACACACACACACACACACACAACACACACAACACCACACACACACACACACAGGACCTGCACTGCTTTAGTTTGGGTATTATTATTTCTTTTATTATTAATATTATTATATTATTATTATTATTATTTTATTAATTTTATTAATTATTAATTATTATTATTATTTATTATTATTTTTTATTATTATTATTTTATTATCAAAAATAATTGATATTATTATTATTAGGTTTTAGGATTTTTAGATTATTGTTTTTCATTATTTTATTTTTTTATTATAAATAATTAGAATTACTATTATCATTAATTTTAGTGGTAAATTTACTATTCTTTAATGTATTATTATTATTATTCTTATTTATTAATATTATTATTATTATTATTATTATTATTATTATTATTATTATTATTTTATTATTAATTATTATTACTTATTTATTATTATTAGTATTAATTATTATTATTATATTTTGGGTCTTTCGCAATTGGTTTAAAGTAATGTAAAAATATTTAATATTTACTTTGCTATTTACTATTAAAATTTACTAAAACGGTGTTTAAATTATTTCATCAATGATATTATAGCTACTACAAAATTTAAACCTACTTCCAATTATATTTTCTGTATAGTAATAACAACAACCTATAGTACTTAAATTTACTTTGATATTTTTACCAGCAAATATGGAGTAAATATTTCTTCACTGGTAGTCAAAATAATATACAAAAATAGTAATTGTAACAATTACTAAGTAGTAGCCTAATCTATTAAATTAGGTGTTATAATTACTAAGATATCGGTGTTGTTTGTAACTGTTATGTAGTAGAATTTACCACTATTGGGGTTACAGAATGTTAACCACTTTTGATAAAATATTTAAACTACTTACAAAGTCAAACCTACTCAATATGAAAGTTCATTGAACAACTAAATAAATAGTAAAAATTTAACCAGGAAAATTCGTAACATAAACTACTGGGGAGTAAAATGTACAAAAAAATAGTTAAATACTGCTTACTACATCTAGTAGTTAAAATTTTACAACTAATTTTTCTAGGTTAAGTGTATATTTATTATATATATTATATCTATATAATATATAATATTATATAATATATATAGTATATATTATATATAGTATATATAATATTATTCTATATATATATACTTGCGGATGCGTACAATATATATATATATTCTTATATATTTTTATGATATATTATATATATATATATATAAAATATTTAATATATATATATATATATATATATAATAGATATATATATATATATATATATATAGTTATATAATTAATTTATATATATATATATATATCTATTCTATATTATATATTTATATATGATTATATATATATATATATATTATATATATATAATTTAAATATATATAATATATTAGATATATATATTATATGATATATATATAATATATATTATTATAATATATATTATATATATATATATATATAATATATATAATATAATATATATATATATATATATATACTATATATATTATATGTTATATAATTTTATATATATATATATATATATATATATACTATATATATATATATATATATTATATATCATTATATATATATATATATATATATATATATATGACTCACCATGGCCCACTAGGTAGCACCACACTGGGTTGAATAATTGGGTGGTTTCCGGCTCATATTTATTTGAAATGTCGTGAAAGAAAATTTAGATGGTGAAATAAATATTCAGTCAAAAAATAAATGAAAACATAAATAAAAAGATGTCCTTACATTATATATAGTACTAATGTTATATATCAAAATTAAATGTTAAGAATATTTAGTTCTTGGAGATAAGAGTAGAGAGAGAGAGTTACTATTAAAGTGGGAGGATTCAGACAGGATATAAGATAACCTTTTAGAAGATGTTATTGACCATACAGTAAGAAAATTACGACGGTGAAGGTGCCTAGTTCAGCAAAATTTGCAAATGGGAAGGGGATTGGGGGATCCCGTGATATATAGTGCTCTGAGTGATGGTGTGGCCATTGCAGAGGCGGGCAAGTATCACCTCGTGAAAGTGCTTTCGTCGGTGAGAGGAAGACCACTCACCAATGTTCGGTTTTACATTTCTAAGTTTCGTCCCTTGCTGATCACTTGATAATCATTCCTGCCTAAGACCGAATGCCTTGTCCGATAGCCGGATAATAATCAGTTGATGGGAGGCGACCTTGTCGAATGGCGATCGGAAGGTACCTAGAACAGCTAATGAAAGAGAAGGCGGTCATTCTAGCCTATCTGTCCGCGGTTTCTTTGTCTGTTACCACTACGTGAGAGTGGATCCAACATATTGTAATTGTTCTCTTGC
>JABUQX010031310.1:57500-80000 GCA_015478945.1 Trachelipus rathkii | reverse complement strand
ATAAAGTATAATATTTATATATATTATATATATATATATATATTATATATATATAGTAGTATATAATAGTATATATATACTATATATATAATATGAATATGTATCATATAATAGCTATGTATATATAACGAAGAATACATAAGTTTATTAGTATGGTAATAGCGTTTATAGTATATAACTATATATAATAGCGTATTATATGTAAATATATATAGTATAATATTATATATATATATATATATATAATAGTATATTATATATTAATATATAATATATATATATATTATTATTATTATGGAGTAATATGTTACAAAATATTAATACAGTAATTTTCCTCTTTTTACTGTTAAAAAATAAGTTTTGTCATAATGCAGAACATATTAATTAAGAATTTTTAAATGATTCACGTTAATTATTAATTTAATTTTGGTCCTCAAACCTCGTTTGCTTAAATTATTAATTAAATTAATTAGTATGGTTCCTTGATGTTTTTTTTTCATATTCACACTTGACGGGCATAACCTTATTCTAGTAAGGGGAGTTTCTCTAGGTAATTTCTACCTGGGATCCGGAATAGGGATCGAACCCGGGCCCTTGCCATGCGACCCTGTCGCTCTACCGATTAAACCACGGTAGCGTATGGAGTATGGAACATTATTAATTAAAGTTTCTCCGAAACCCCTAACATACTTTCCTATTAAAAACTGTGGTGATCAATAATCGTGATAATTACCTATCTTTGATCAGTGATGATTATTCCTGTATTATTAAAAAGATTTTCATATTTAATTAAGATAATTACTTTAATTTATATAAAATATTATATTCAGTTTTTTTTTTTTTTACCTTTTCAATGTTTAAGGTTATTAATATACGTCTTATAATTTTTAGTACAAAATAAAGTATCCTGTTTGTTTTTTATCAATTCGCTCAAATAATATGTATCTTAAAGTTTGTATCTTAAAATATGTATCTTAAAATTTGTATCTTAAAATATGTATCGTAAAATTTGTATACTTCAATTTGAATTTGTTTAAGCACTGATTTGAAACCATTTTGCAGAAATCTGAAAAGGGGATTCCCGAATCTTGGGATTTATCAAAGTATGTTGTGGGTAACGATTTTATTAGGAAGCATATGAGTTTTATTTCAGTAATGTTCCTTTTACAGGGAATGAAATTTTTAGGATTATCGTTAAAATGGTAGCCATAAATATTGAAGTATGTTCCAATGATGACTCTCCTCTTCTTTATTATTATTATATATATATATATATATATATATATGTACGGAAGAATATTGATTGAGAGAGTAAGAGGTTTAACGGAGGGGAGAGTGGGGGAAGAACAAGGAGGATTTAGGGAGGGAAGAGGGTGTGTGGACCAAGTGTTCACACTAAAGATGCTTGTAGAGAAAAGTATTGAGAGAAAAGGGAAAGTGTATGGATGTTTTTTAGATTTAGAGAAAGCATATGATAGAGTGAATAGGGGAGTGTGGGGGGTGTTGGAGGAAAATGGGGTGGGGGGGAAATTTAGGGAAAGGTATTAGGGCTTTTTATAACTGAATAGAGAATTGTGTGAGAGTGTGGAGGGGAGAGTGAGGATGTTTTGGCGACCGAGTGTGTGGATTGAGGCAGGGGTGTGTAATGTCGCCATGGCTATTCATTTGTTTATGGAGAGTGTGTGCAGAGGAATGGTGAGGGAGGGGAGGGGGTGGAATTGATGAAATGGGAATGATGGAAGGGAAGTGAACATGATACTGTTTTGCGGATGATACTGCCCTAGGGGCGAAGAACGCGGAAGGGCTGAGGTATTTGGTGGGGGAGTTTGAGAGGTGTGGTGGACAAAGGGGCTTAAAATAAATCCAGGTAAGAGTAAATAGTGTTAGTGTTTGAGGAGGCGGAAAGAGAGGAGGGTGAGGAAGAAGAAAGAAAAAAAAGGGGGGGGAGGGGTTTGGAAGGTTGAGTAGGGGGGGTAGTATTGGAAGAAGTAAGTTTTAGATACTTAGGGATGGAGTTGGGTAAGGGGGGAGGGATGAGGGAGGAGATAGAACATAGAATTGGTGAAGGAATGAGGGCTTTGAGTGGTCCTGAGAGAAATATGGAAAGGGGGGGGATCTATCACGGAAAGTTAAATGAGTATGTTCGAAAAAATCTGTGTCAGCGGTGCTGTATGGGTTGGTGAACGTGGGGAATTGAATGCTAGGTCCAGGAAGAAGTTGGAAGTATTTAAGATGAAGGGGTTGAGAGCGGTTTGTGTGGTTAGCAGAAGGGAGAGGATCAGGAATAGGGTGGTGAGGGAGAGGTGTGATTGGAGGAAGGGTCTGTGGGAAGACGCGAGAAGGGAATGTTTTAGATGTATGGGCATTTAGTGGAAGAATGGAGGAGCGCAGAGAGTGGTTAGAAAAGTTGGGAGGCGGAGGGGATAGGAGGAGAGGAAGGGGGAGCAAGAAGGAAGGTGGATGGAGGAATAAAGGAGAATGTGGAGGATGGGAGGGATGGGGGGAGCGAAGAGGTAGGGAGTATGGCGACGGGAATAGAGGGGGTGGAGGAGGTGGGTGAGGGCGAGATGAGGGGGGGTGTGAATGAGAGAGGCTGTACGTACCACTACCCCTCAGCGGGACAAAACGTGCTAGTGTAATAAATAATTATATAATAATAATATAATATCTATATATATTATATATATTTATATATATATTATATATATACTATATATATATATATATATATATAATAATATATATTATATATATATTATTATTATATATATGAGATGAATCGAATATTCGCTTGTTTTTAAAAATCTCATTTACGGTCGAATTCGCAAATATCATTTAAAATTATTTGTATTCGCGATTAATAAAAAAATTATTCGCTTTCGTATTCGCACACGGATATAATCGAATACAATAGAAAAGGGATAGTTGGTCAGTTAAAATTTGTTACTATATTTGAATGATTTTTGTAATTAGTAATCCAGAATTTATGAATTTTGAATTGACTGAAACTGACTCTAGTTCATGGCAGTTATTTGAGTCATATTCGAGGTCTTAACAGTTTACTGACTTTAGTATATTTATAATCATGTTTAAGTATATTCGCTGTACTGTAGATCAAGTTTTCGCAAAAATTGTTGAAACAATTCCGTAATGGCGTCCTTACCTAGTGTGATTTGAAATTAATTATATATTGCAACCAATGACATATAACGAAGTGAAAACTTTGCAATCGTAATTATTCTCAAAAAGGAAGAACAACATCTTGTTTAATAGACCATCTATGCAGCATACATAAGACAGAGATGAATGTAGCGACTATGAGTTCAGAGGAGCGAGAAATGATGATGTAGGACTATGAGCACAAAAGAGGAAGAAAAGAAAAACGGATAAAAAGAGGAAAAGATCTACAACGATAGTTTTAAGAATGAAGCAGAATACTCTTGAAGCTTGTATGGAAAATAAAAAGATATGGGACGCATAAACAAAGAAAAAATATAACACATGAATGGATAGTAAGATTGAAGAAATGATAGTAATGAGCTATCTTTATTTTTTCCTCACGTTGAAGATCTTGTCTTTGTAGGGCTTATGAATGAAGAGATCTTTTTAAAGTCAATCCGGAGTTTCTTTTTTATCTATGGCTAGTCATTTCCTTTACAAGGACTTCAAAGGCCAAAAGTTTGTGTTGTGCACTGAACTAGTCACTGAACGTTACATAGGCGAATATTTCAATGACCATGTAATAAATGTTGGCGAAATAGAAACGTATTTCAAAAAAAATTTCACGGTGTTATGATGAATGCTAGTTCCAATGTAAAGAAATCTCTATTTTTTCTGAAATGAATAACACAAACTGCGTCATTCAACTGCATCTTATCAACAAAAATTGCTTGACACCTCATACATCAGTCAGTGAAGTCCTCTGAATAAAGTATGCCAATTGCTGCACATTTAAATCTTTCGATCATGGTTCAAGAAGAACTAAAGAAAATACAGATAAGAAATAATTCAACAACTTTCAGTATTACACCACTTTAATACACGTTGGAATAGCACTTTGAAAATGATGAAAAGTATGAAAAAGATTAATGAAGCTCTCTACTCGTACGGTAAATCTAATAACAACATAAATGTTTTAATATTTGAAAATTCTATTCTATCCAATATCACTGAACTCTAACCCTTTGAATTTATCACCCAGATTATCAGCAAATAAAACTCTTCAATAGCGGACTTCATTCCTATCGCAACGACTTTGAATCGAGTAATAGTGCCCTCAGACAATCAAAGCCAAGGAATAAAATGACAACAACGATATTGAAAGAATTTTTTTAAAAAAAATGTGATTTCACAGAGAGCAACAACTTTTATTCCATAGTTTTGTTTTTTATGAATTCTAGATTCAAAAAACAATTTATCTTTTTCTATTTCTCACGAAATAAGGTAAAATAAACGAATCTCAAAAATGAGAAGAAGTTCAAGAATAGAAATCTAAAATAGTTAAATAAAAACGAAGAGCAGCACACGTTTCATCAAAACCAATTACAAGCTCCACTGTCATCGACGTCATCAATGAGGTCTACCTTCATACTTTGAAGGTGAGACGATCAGCTGTCGGAACAAGAATCAATAATCGTTAACAGAACGTTAAAGAAAAACGCATTTCCCTTGATGAATATTATCCTGTACGGTGAAGGATGCATGTGGAGGCGATTCCTGATCCTTTACAGATATTAATCTCTTTCCTTGCTTATCCTTCAGCAAGTGTTGCTTGTGAAAGTCTTTTCAGTGATACCGGTCTGATCTATGAAGAAAAACCTGACAGACTATATGATAATAAATTGATGTGAAAAATTATTATATTTTAAGTATAACATTACAAAAATTGATTTCAGTTGTTGATTATGCTATCAACTGAACCCCAATAAATTAATGAAAAGGTTTTCCACATTCAATGAGGGAAGGTTAAGGGGGATTCATTCATGCAAGTGTTTTCTCGTCCTGCGTCCAAGAGATATTGAAAAATGAATGTATTTTATTAACTCAATTGTTTCATGACAGAACTTTTACAATAGAAGCAAATATTCCAGTTATAATATAAAAAGTGGAACACTACTGACAATAAGGAATATTCGCATTCACATTCCCGAATATTAAGAAAAGTTATTATTAGCATTCACAACGCATTCCCAAATATGAAATAAAATATATTACATAGCTTCAAATATGAAATTATAATTACTTTTGCATTGCAAATTTATAAAATGAAGCGCTTAAAAAGACACATGCTTAAACATGAAAATATGAAATTATTTAAATGTTCTGAGTGTATCTACGAGTGTGAGCGAAAAGGAGACTTTAGGACACACATGCTTACGCATCAAATTAAAATTATTTAAATGTTCTGAGTGTGATATATCGTAAGTGGTAATAGCGGAGAGAGTGCAGATCTTAAGAGAAGCGCACTATTGCTTACGTCATTTTCAATTTAATATAAATATTGATTTATATATGGCTGAGATGTAACGTGTATCGGAATAAGGGAGGATGGTTAGAAGGACATGATGGCTTACGGCATCAAAATATATAAGAAAATGTGATTCAAGTCTGAGATTTATTACCGATATGTGTATATCGTTTAGATAAAGAGAGGGATCTTTAGGCTGAGTGAGACATTATTACATACGCATAACATTTATAATATAATAGATTTATATTTAAGAGTGTGCTTCATGTATGAGATTAATGGTGCGCTGTTATCGAGAGTTGTGAGCAAAGTGCCAGAAATGTGAAAGTAGTTAGGACACTTTAAAGAAATGGGAGCACGAAGTGGCGGTTAAACGACACGCATGAAATATAAAATATATTAGAATGTATGCTGTTATGAGATCGAAGAAAATGTAGATTGAGTGAGTAATAGAATAATGAACACTTAAAATTCTTGAATTCTATTTTTGATTGATGTACTTTAAGTGGAAATTAGAGGTTAAAAATAAAAAAATCTTGTGGAATATAGTAACTTCTCATATCGCTGACGAATGTAATTATATAAGTTAGTCAGTAACAATTACATATATATTAATCTAGTAGTGTATAATTGTGACACTTCTATTTTAATATTACTGGAAGATCTTTTAACAATTGATGAAGATTATTTACTGATTTTTAATAAATTTTTGTATAACATATATTATGTTATTTTATTCTTTAGAGTTAATTTAAATAGACATGCTATTGTGGGTGCTTATTTATACATATTATTATTATAATACATTGCTTTCTCTCTCAGTTGATTAAACTACTTATGTGTTAGTATTAAATGTTGAGTCGCAGTTGTGTCTTTTATCTATTGTTAATGTCTTATATCTTTATTTGAAGTATAAGCTATTCTATCAAAAGTAATATTATTGTTGACTGAATATGAAATCAAAAATATTAACTGTTAAGAATTGGGTAAGTTATTCGAAATATATTCAATAAAAATAATATATATAGATAAATTAAGTTGATAGATGCTCGATATAAGGCAAAGCTTTCATATTGTTTATTACAAAGCTAAATTGCTAATATTTAATTTCTCTTATAATAATAGAAAGGATATTTATATAGTAAAATAGATTTCTTTTATCAATTAATCATGGTAGATCATTTATAGTCAGAATTGATGTATGAGATTATATGTAGGATATAATGATTGAGTAATGATAAAAACTTCGATAATACGAGTTCACAGTTGTAATCATGTTATTATTCATACCTTTTTGACTATATTAACTGGTTGATCCCAAGCTGTATTACCCAAACGCGTATAGACATCTATTCACATCTTTTATAGGCCAATCCTGTTTAGTACATCTGTCTCACTGTATTACCTCAAGCCGTGGAGCATTGTGGGTATCATGCTCTTATATATCCATATCTATGTTTTTTTGTACTTATATATCCCACTTTGTATGTTATACCCAATCCTGTGAGGACATATTTAGTTTTCACCTGTTATAGCCCTATCCTGTTTTGACATCTGGTCTCACTGTATTACCCAAACCGTTTTGGATCTAATGATGGCTGGTATTGCACTTGTCTTGTTATTTGTACCATCCAAAACTATGTTTTGATCTTTGTATCCCGACTAGAATGAATTGACCGCAATCGCAGTTATGACCTTATGTACTTGAGTTACACTGATTTATTTACCCAACCGTTTGACACCTCCTGTGGCTCCCACTGTATACCCAACCGTTTGACGACATTCCTATTTTGTATTTTTCTTAGCTTGTATTATTTTATTTAGTCCCATTACTTTCGGATTATCTATTATGTACATCTATTGTTGTCACTTGTTTATTAGTACACATAATTGTATTACATGTCATACACACATCTCTTTTTATGTTATTTATTTATTTATCTGTCACCGGTTCTTAGCACCATTCTGATTCCTACTATGAATATTATAACCTCAACTACTGTAATATGTATCGTGATTTAAGCATCTTGCAACAGTGGTATATATACACTTATGAATTTATAATTATTACCTATCAACCTTTTGATACAAGCACTTCTTCATCACTAGGTCCAATATTTATGATATATATACCCAACACGTATTAATGGACTTTAGATTCTTACCAATTATTATCTCTCACATTAACATTTTCTGAAATTTCACTTGTATTATATTACTTACTCAAAACCGTTTGTACATCTGGTTCTCTATCATAGTATACCCATTAAAATACCTGATATATATTATTGGTAGTTTTGTTTTCTTGCTTGAGAAAAAAATTCACTGTCGTGTGTGCTCTCCTGAGGTGCTGACACCCCATACCGAGCTCCTCTCCTCCGCACTGGCTAACTCTGCTGGTGGTTCAACGTGTGCAGGAGCCTTCTGGCACTTTGAGCATATTTTCATACTTCCAAACACTCCAATACCAGAAAAAGCGCGTACTCTTTATTAGTTTCATACCACGACATCTGCAGATTCTCCCTCCGGATGGGCTAAACCAATCTTCTAGTCTCTCTTGCATCTTTCGAATAATGGCACATCACCAATTTTCCGTTTTGTGTTTAAATTATGTGTGAGCATCTTTTTTTGCTAAAAGTTCCACTGCTGTAAATTCTTATCCCATTTAACTTTCCTATTCACTTCGAGATGAATTTTAAGACATTATCTGTTTCCCTGCAACATTCCTTTAACCACTACTTTATCATCATAAACAATTCGTTCTTTATATCTCTACCGTTTTATAAAGACCTATATAATATTGTTTAGATAATTTTCGATAATTGGAGAATTTTCCGAGTGTCTTTGAGTTGTGGAACAACAATCGTCTGATAGGAAATACCGTCTCATGACAGCTATTTTTAGATGTTCGTGTGGTGCTGGGTCTATATGTTTTAGACGTTCTGTGAGATAGGCAAGTTAGCTCAGGTGGTTACAGTTGGTTCTGCCACGACTTGCATTATATTCTCGCGTGGGTGTGAAGATTGTCTCATTTACGCTCTACAACTCTGTGCATATTCGTTAAAATAGAGATATAATATATATATTTATAATATTTAAGTATATATATTCATATATTATTATCTAGATACTTAGATATCCTATTTCAATGACAAAGAATGGAGATTAATATTTTATTATTTATTACAACGAATAATGTTTATTCACAGATAGTTCTGAATTAAAATTTTATTTTCTATTAGTTTGTTTAGGGAATTATATATATAAATTTTTAAGCATGATTGACATAATAATTAATCAAAAATAAATATTTAATTAAATTATTAATTAATTAGTATTCATATTATCATTATTATTACATATTAACTTTGCTCTTTATAAGTCATCTATACTTTTATTTAACTAAAGATAATTTTTATAAATTGTTTACTCCAAATGATAATATATATAGTTTATATATATTAGTATATTTAATAATTCTAATATAAAAAAGATTTGGGTTTATCATTTCTTTAAATAATATTCCTGTTACGTAATATTAATTAGTACTGATTTATATATAATTATAAATATTTGTATATTTAAATATTAAAAAGAATGATTGACTAAAAAAGTTCCAGTATTAAAATTGTGCGAAAATTCTTTCATATAATTATTATGAATCAAATGATAGCAGAATGGATAATGATTCACAATTAATACGATAATTCTTATAGATTAAGAATACTTAATTATCGTTGACTAAAAAGATATTAAGTCTTTCAACAAGACGAATGAATAGTTCTTCGAGAGTTCTTCAAAACAAGAGGCATCAATATAAGATACGACAACAAGACCAGATAAGGTACAGGACAAGAGCCACTTAAGATTTTGTAACTGGAAAACAGTCAAATTAAATTATTATTATATTTAAAAATTACAATCGATTATTAATTTTATATGAAAAAACCTATGTCCTAATAAAATAAATTGAATTAAATATTTATCCTATTATTTTTTTTCATTTTAACTTTTCTGTAGATCATAATTATATTACTTTAGTTTGATCTAGAGAAAAGCCAATCCTTCTCAAGAGACACTGAATAAAATTGATAAATCGTAATTCTGTAAGAGATTATTAATATAGCTTATATCCACAGAGTGGACAAGATTGGGAACAAGCTGACTAAAGAATACTTATCTTTTTTTTGTATGTGTTATGAGGATATAGTATTAAGGACATATCAAAGAGGACTCTGAGCGTAAGGATAATAAATAAATTAGAGTCATGAGCCACTTGTAGAGTTGATCAATAGTAACGAATTCTCAACTAAGGTGAGAGAGAACGTAAAGTGATGTATACTAGTAATCAACATATACTCAAACGCTACAATAATACTATGATTCGGAACCCCTAGGGAGGTTCCTAAGCTGATCCATTACAACTAACATCTGTATATATAAAAAAAGAATAATTAAAAACACACTGGTTACGGGTAGATATTCTTAAGCTTCATAACATAACACCTACATCTTGATACATAAATGGTAAACAACCTCAACAAGAATTATCAGTACCGACGGCTCAATTACTCTCTCACTACAAGGTTTCATGTCTTTAGTTCTCCTTATACTATTAAATATATAATCATATTCAAATACAAGTTAAAAAAATTTAGTTTATATTTGATACACTGGATAAAAATAGCTACTAAATATTCTCAAAATTGGAACTCTCTCTCCTTCTTCTCTATCTCTCTCTCTCTCTTTTCTTTCTCTACTCCTCTCTCTCTCTATCTCTCTCTTCTCTTCTCTTCTCTCATCTTACTTATACTCTCTCTCTCTCTCTCTCTCTTCTCTCTCTTCTCTCTCTTACTGTCTTTATCCTCACCTCAATTGTAAAATTTTCATCTCTCTCTCTTGACTTATTTTTTGAGACGGCTATTGCCAGGTGTTAAGAATCGACTAGGAAAGTTCCCGATTGGCGGCTTCATGCGGGTTCTCGGCATCTACCCCTGCTAGCGTTTCGAGCGCACGTATAGATTTTAAGTGTGATCTTAGAGCTGTTATTTATCGATCACCCCTCGTCAATCTAGGCTTTAGGTTTAACTCTTAACTGGCTACAAGGCTAGATAGCCCCTCTCCTCTCCTGATGCTAACCCTGGGTTGTCTACTACCCTTATGACATGCATATACGTTGGTTTTTTGATTGCTGCATTTTCTCATGGATACTACGAAGAATAAACTGGTTTTGCAAGTTTTGTGCGGTATCACGCACCAATGCCAGGATTAACAGGAGAGAGTTATTTGACTCTTCGATAACCAATAGCGTGTAATGCCCGGGGATCAGGCTCTTCCTATTGGCTTCTGCAACTTCTAAGTCATGGGTTAAAGAGAACATTCCTCCATGGTTTTAAATTATGTTTTCTGGGGTGGTATAACTCGTGGTACGAGTTATCCCCTGGTCTGTTATTATTTTTGCTAATTATTTTATTCAAGCAGTTACGTGAAGTTGGATTAACCGTGTTATTTTCAGGTTTATGTTGATTTATATATTTCAAAGATTTATGTTGAAAATAATTTCGTACTCATTGAGTAAATACGTGATAACTTAGTTTATTTTTGTTCAAGATTTGAATATTGTATTTGTTTTTTCTCTTGTCATGTATTTAGCTTTATGAATTTAATTATTGATTATGGGAAATTGACAAGCGTATGTTAAAATTATATATAATTAAAGTCTTTTCTAAATGTAAATCGATACAATTGTATGTATGAATTATAAATTTACGAAATCTTTATTTATTATTATTCACTTCCGCGTTGAACAGCAGACAATAAGAGAAAATAACTTTTGGTTATTATATTATATTATTATTATATATATATTATAACTATATATATATATAATATATATAATTTATATATATATATATATATTATATTTAAAGTTTTCCCACGTTTTCGGTTCACGAGCCGCCCTGTATATATATATATTATAATTATATATTATATAATAATATATATATATTATATTATATATATATATATATATATATTATATAATTGATAAGATAATGCTCATCTCTTTCTAAATAAAATGTGTGTAGCCCTGCAAGAATGCATTAAATATTGGGTTACAATACTTCGACGTTTTAATTTGTAGCTGCTTTGCTTACTCTTAGTCGTTAGTTTTGTCACAGCAATTCCTATCATAATGCGGTGGGTTGAATTTGTAGCAGTTGTCTTATAATACATAATATTCCCCGATTTAATAAGTATTCTTCTGTGTCGTGCCTGTTGACCCTACGCCGAGTTGCGGGAAGAGCGGCTCCGTTGGTTACCTGTTTGTTGGTGTGATAAATTCCACTACTATAGGAATTTTCGTCGCTCCTTCTTTTAGTTCTCGTGGCCGGTGTGCGTCAACCACATACGCCTAATTCATCTGCTAGGCCCAGGTTCAATCCGCCGAGGGAAAATACTTTAGGGTTTTTTTTCAATATATTAATATAATATTTAATAATATAATATATTTTATGTATGTATATTGTAGTATTATTGATAATCTATTATTATATATATATAGTATTTGATATAATATTATAATATAAAATGTATCGATAACAAAAAAATAACTTTGATAACTCTAATCCTAAAAAATAGTCGAGGTGAATGATTCACAAAGTTGGAGTATTCCTGAGTGACCGACATTATTATTCTAAGTTAAATTTGTATCAAATCTGCATTATTTTATTATTTTGCACATGTTTTATTTTGTTTTTATGGTTAAACAGACTTTTGAGTTAATCAATCTTTTCATAAAGAGTATAATTTTAATGAAAGATTGATTAAAAAACGTATACATTTCAAATTAACATTTGATTATAGGTATATACGTATATATATATATATATATGTAAAATATATTTATAATTACCCTGCACTATAATGATTAGAGGAAATAACGAAGAAAATTTAGATATGTATATTAATAATTAGCCTCTTAATTAAGAATATTATTGTTAAGAAATTGAAAATCTTATATGAACGTTATTTAACATTTATTTTTTTTAGAGGATTGATAGCTTAATGCTGGAGAGTTTGAGTTAGAAATTGAGGTGTTATTTATTTTTTTTTTTATAAAAATCACTATTACCCTAATTTAATAATAATAGTTATAATATAATAACTAAGTATAAAATACTTAATATTAATAATTATTAATATAATTAATAATAATTAATATATATTAATAATTATATATAAATATTAATAATAAATTAATAATAATATAATAAAATAATCAATAATAATGATTTTATATTAATAATATAATATAATATATAATAATATATAAAAATATATAATAATATAATAATAAATTTATATAATAATAATATATAATAATAATGATAATAATAATTGTATATATTTTATGGAATTTTTTTGAAAATAAATATAGGTTAGGGAAATTAAACATATTTAGGTGATATATTATTTTTAATTTAAAAAGAAAACGAATAATAAATAATTAAATACGATATATGATAATAAACGAGAAGTTACGAAGTGAAAAAAATTAAATCGCTCATTAACGTTAGTATAAAACTAATAATTGAATTAATGATAATATTTTTAATAATTAATGAGTTTAATAAAATATATTATATAGTTGTGAATAATATTTTACAAAATAAATAATCAGAAAAAAATCTGTTACAATAATGTATTTATTAATATAAAATATTAAGATGAATATATTATATAATCTACATGAATTACTATATATATTTATATATGTTAATATAATTTTAGTATATATAATATATTATTATATTAATAGAAATAAAAGGCTGAAAAAATATAAAAATAGAGTAATAAACAATATTGTTATTTATTATATTATATATATATATATATATATCAATATTCTATATATTTATAAAACTAAGCAGCTAAGCGACTCCATTTAAAAATACTATATACTACTTTTAAAAATTAAATATTGATTTATAAAAATATTTTATTTCCAGATTTTTAAATAAAAAAAATTTTAAATAATAATTATATAATGTTAATTTTTATTAGTTTAATATAATTCACTAAATAGAAAAAGCATTTAAAATAAAATAATACAATTAAATTAAATGTAGGTCGTACTTTAATTAATTATAAAACAAGATTTCACATAAGTAGTTAAAATAAAACAAAACAATAATTATGATTCCCACATCAATAGTTGAATAATAAAATGATATTAATTATAATATCATCCTCTAATAATCCATACAACAAATTAAAAAAATAAAATAATAAAAATAATTAATAATAATTAATAATATATTATAATCAAATAATATAATAATAATCAATAATCATAATTATAATATATAATAATATAATAAAATTAAATTAATAATAAATAATAATAATAGAAAATAATAAATACTAATTAATTATATATAATAATTAATAAGATATATATGAATTATTTTCTTTTTTTTTTTATAATGGATAATCTAATCATAATCGATTTATATTTATAAGATTTTAATTGTGGTAAATGAATTATAAATAATATATAAGCATTTTGCCGAGTATGGAATAGTTACGACTGCACACAAACACCACACAGTAAAATTGGTCACGAAAAATTAATTAATATATACTTTGTTTCACTTGAAATATAATATAATATAATATATAATATATTATAATTAATTTATAATAATATAATAATAAAATAAAGTAGTACTAAATATTAATTAATACTGAAACTTTTGCTTGTTATATTATTTTTCTTCGATTTCCAAGTTGTATCTCTATTATTATTATAAATATACAATTGGAAAATTGTTTTATTTTATTTTACTCTATGATATTATTATTAAGTATTATTATTAATGATTTATTATTAATGGTAATTTTTATATATTTTCATGGTTATTTAATATTGCGATTATTGATTTTTAATTATCATTCTAATATAATTTTTTTTTAGTTATTATTATGTTTTGTGCCAGTCACAATACACTTTATTTTATAACTATAAATTATACACAGTGTTCTATTATTATTCTTATTTATGGCGCGGGGGAATCTTCTTTCCTTTCTCTCTATCTTCTTACTTTATAATTTTTTGGCCGTGCGAATAATCACACCTATAATCATTCATTTGTACCGATTTAAGCGTTTTCTCATTTCTTCATACTACCTTCGATGTATTTACATAACTACTTACATTCTTACCTCCTCTGCATAATGCATGGACTTAAGCTTGAATGTCTACCATACTTGGTATAAGTCGCTTCCGAATCTTCGATACATATCTCATCTTCAAGTCATTATCTCTTTCTTTCATTATACATCATATTAATAATTCATCTAATACTTGGAAACTCACCTACCTCACCAAGATATTATATAACTCATATCTACTATAATAATTCGCATCTTAATTAATTATATAATCATCTAACTTTTCATATCCTACTATTATACTCACTAATATATTATATATTCGTTCATATCATAACATTTTACGACTCTAGGGGCTTCTACTGTATAATGCAAAAACCGTATTAGGTAGGTCTTTTTGAGGCAACAACAAAACTTATCTACAATTACTTAACTTTACAATATCTTTAAATAACTTTGGGGATTCTTATGGGCTGACTTACTCTCTAAGTCTGCTCATCTCTTCTACCTAAATCTTCTCTCGTATCTTCTATAATCTGATCTCTCGATCTACTCTATCTACATCTTTTCATATCTCATCTCTCATCTCCTCTCTCTTATCTTATCTCTCTCATCTCTCTCTTCTCTTTACTCTCTCTACTAACTTTCATCTCTCTCTCTTCCCCCTGTCCACGGGACCAGCCTCCCTTCTCTCCTCTTAACTCTCTCTTCTCTCTCTCATCTTTCCTTCATTCTACTCTCTCTCGTCTCTGCTCATATTCTCTTTATACTCTCTATCTCTTCTCTCTCTCTCTCTCTCTACTCTTAAAATTCTTACTCTCATCTCTCTCTCTTCTCTCTCTCTCTCTACTCTTCTCTCTCTTACTGCCTTCTCTCTCTCTTGTCTTTTTCTTCTCTGCTCTCCTCAGTCATCTACTTTTCTCCTCTTCTCTCTTCTCTCTCTCCTCTCCTCTTCTCACTCTCTCTCTCATCTTCTCTCTCTTCTCTCTCTCCTCTCTCTCTCTCTTTCTCACTTCTCTCTCTCTCTCTTCCTCTCTCTCTCTCTTCTCTCTCTCTTTCTCTCTCTCTCTCTCTCTCTCTTCTTTCCTTACTCTCTCTCTTCTCTCTCTCTCATATCTCTCTTATCTCTCTCTCCTCTCTTCTCTCATCTTCTCTCTCTCTTCTCTCTCTCTTCTCTTCTCTCACTACTCTCTCTCTCTCTCTCTACTCCTCTCTCTCTCTTCCCTCTCAACTCTCTCATCTCTCTCTGATCAACCTGGCAATTGAAAACGACTTAAAAACGACTTAGGCACGAATTGAATTTTTGTGTTTTCGCTTGTTTGAAGTTGGCCGCAATTGCAGCATTGAAATATTTACTGGTTCCAGCACAATTTCCAACAAGATCCCGCTGGACCAGTGCAAAGCTTTCCAGTGCGAATCAGTTCAATTTTCACACTGTTGATTTTTTGAGAAGATTCGTGACGTCACCCAAAAATTTATAAATATTATTAAACAACTTTTTTTTTTTTTTGTTAAAGGTGTTCTCGATTTTTAACCCTAGCCGATATATCTGATGTTCAAAAATCTAAAATTAGGGCTTTTATATCTTATGGACACAATGAAACTAAGCAATACACTAAAAGAGATGGTATTATTTGCTAATATGAATTAAAATTACATCTTGAAATAAAGAAGCATTGTTTAAAACATGTCTTTTGTTTGACATTTTTATAGTGAGAAATTTGAAACAGTGAGTAGCCTTGCCTATTGATATTATTTTTCTAATTTTTTATTTCTAAATTGAAGTTAAAATCACTTTAAATAGTCCAAAATAACTTAATAAATTATAATATATAGATAAAAAAGCAAAAAAATCAAAAAAGCAAAAATTATCAAAAAGATAACAATTCAATGAAATTTTTTGGAGCAATTAAATATATCTCAAAGTGAAAAAATCCAGTTCGAAATTTATAGCCAATCTATTTTTCCGTTGCCAATCCCTAGATATTAGTATTCAATAATTAATATTATACTATAATTACTTAATATATATATAATAATCTATAATAATTATATATATATTATATATCATATATATATTATACTATCAATTATATATAATATATATATATATATATATATATATTAATCATAATATTTATAAGTTATTACTCGAGTGGGCGTTTAATGGGGTAGGCGCAGTTAAGGCTCAATTGCCATATTATTGCTCCTTAAAGTGTAGCCCAACAATATTATTAATAATCGTAGCCGGGGTAGCAGAGGCCAAGTATGCTATGTAAAAAAAATTGAATAGTATATATATATATGTATATATATTATATATTATATTATATTATATATTAATATTATAATACTATGATATATATATATTATAAATATATATATATATTATATATATATATTACTATATATATCATATATTATATATTTATATTTATATAATATATATTATATATATATTATAATAGATTATAATATAATATATATACTATATTATAATATATATATAATATATATATATATTAATATTATATATTATATGACTTATTATATATATATTATTATAATTATATAAAATGATTTTCGTTCGAAGGCTAGCTTTAAGATGCCGACATCATGTTTCACCTCGAATTCTAAATTTTTTTAATAGTGCGATCTAATTGGTTATGCAATGTTACTTTCCTCTGAGTTCAAAAAATTAAATAGTTCCTTTATTCTCTAAGGCTAAGGTGCAATTTTGGTTAAATGCTTGACGATTTCAGTAGCAGTGTACTTTATTTTTTTTTATAATTAATCTATCCAGATTTACGAATTGTCGAGCTCCTCTCGAAATTTGGCAAGAAATTAAATTATTCTTACTTGCTTTTCCTTCTTCATTAAAACTTTATTACTGTATATGAATTATATTGAACTATTAATAGCGTCAGGATTATTTTAGTATTGATTAATTATCTCTTAAAAATAGTCTATTAATTATCCACTATAGGATATTTAGTATAATTTTAGTTTAATCATGATTACAGAACACAATATGTATGTGAGAAGCGCTATGTAGTCGGACTCTTTCCCCGGCTAATTGTAAGCTAAAAGTGCATACTTGCAGAACACAAGTTTCATAAGTTAGAACTTTCTCAATAATTTAATCTATGATATCATTAAAATGTAAGGGAATTAGAATTGTAGTTGAGATGTTATTGAATATATCACATCCTTTCTTATTATTTATTATTATTTAATTTATTACTGTGGACTTTGTGTAAATTGTTTATTTAATAAAATTGAGCTTGTTGTTATAATTAATACGGGTGTTATTGAATTCGTACTATCTCGATATTAAGTTTCATTTGAAAAAATTACCTAAAATTATTTTCTACGTGAAGCTTGCTGTATGGCGTTTCCTTATCTGAGAGAAGTTTCAACATCATGTTCTGAGGACTGGGAAAGCTCGTTTATGGTGCAAGGGTTAACAGTTGATTGTGCATTATATATGGTGAATACCATTCATAACTATAGTTCATTGTCCGCTCTGAAATAATTAAAGTTTTTAGTATTTAATATTAATGAGGAATGTCCTTTATTTGATGGCTGATAACATATTAATAGGATAATAACATATTTAATAGTAAAAATATATATTTTATTACCTATTTTGTAGGGCTTTAAAATTTATTATTATTATGATATTATAATTATAATATATATATATAGTATAGTGGTATATATGACAATATAATAATATTATTCATATATAATTATACCATACAGTTATAATAATAAATATTATATATATTCAAGAAAAGATTTAAATATAATGGGCAGTACGCGCCGCGGATAATCATGTTTTACCGTAGGGTACTTGTTCGTGGGTTATAAACATTTTGTAAATCGGTTCGCCAACGCTGTTGCTAAATCAATCGTTAAGTACCGCAGTGTTATAATTGTATCGGTATCGCCCACTTGTATTTTTGTGATTTGTCCGAATACCGAAAAAATTCTGAGTATCTTAATTAATCTAGGTACATTTTTTTAGCACTATATATATTGTCAATAATAATATTATACTTATTATTAATATTATATATAATAATATATATTTATTATAACTATATAATATACTATTATAATTAATATTATATTAATTTATATAATATATATTAATATATATATATTTTATATTAATTATTATATATTTATATTATATTACTATATATTTATACTTATAACTATTATTATATATTATAATATATACTTATATTTAAATTATATTAATTAATATAATTTATATTAAATTAATTAATAAGTTAATATTATAATATTAATATATATAGTAATAATATATTAATATATCATTATATATATTATAACTATATAATTATATTATATAATATATTATATAATATATATTATATTATATATTTAATATATTATCTCTATATATTAGGTAATTGCAGCATGATTGTTCTATTTTTACGCATCCGCAGGATGCGGTCATGCGGATTAACTGTTTTTGAATATATATATTATATATATATATATTATTAATGATTATATTATATATATATATATATTTATATATAATTTATTTAATATATTAAATATTAAATATTATATATTATATATATTAAATATTATATATATATTATATTATATATATATAATTTATATATTATATAACGTGTATATATGGCCCTAACCTCTTTCTCCCAACCATCCTCCTCATCAATATGAAAGAGGATTTCGTGCTCAAATGGATTAATATATAACTTTATAACTTTTTAGTAATTGAAATATATCAAGTAATATTGATAAAAGGTTGTTTCCAATTATAGAGATAAACTTATTATTTTTTCTGCTAATTTCAGCGGATAAGAGTCTTGTGATTTCTTTCTTTTCATCTTATTTAGCCCTAGCATTGGTTAATAATATACAATCTCTCACTTAGGACATAAAGTTTAGTATAGTACAGGCCCGGTTTTATTTTTAGTCGCCGGCCCTTAGTTCATGCGTGGGTTAATAAATTCATTTCGCCTCTTTTTCTATAATTATACCATACTCAACAAATGAAATAGGAGATCATTTCATTTGTTATCTAGTCGTTATTTACTTGATGAATAGTTTCAATCATTTGCACTACAATCTCCTTTATGGTAAATGAGTGTGTGTTTCTTCTATTCATTACTGGATTAAGAGAGTATGAGACTGTGCAACCATAGTTTACTATTTGTGGAATAAATACTTCTGTATTCTGTTAGAATTTCGTTTTTCCTTATTTTTAAAATGATATTTATATTTAAAATAATAATTAACTGTATCTAGATTTTGAAGTTTTTTCATAACTGTCCAAACACAAAGTAGTACGAATTTAATTCATTTATTCTAATAATTGTACCTGATAGTTACAATTTAAACAAAAACTGCTTTTATATTACGGTAATAGGTCTAAGTAAGTATTCATATTTAAATGTATATGTTAAGGTCACATTAATAGATTTCCATACTCTCAAATCTCCTCAAAAGTCGTTGTCTTTCTAGCTTATTAACGTTGACTCTAGATGATACATTCTTATATTCGTGTTTACACACGAGCATTCATTTATATTTGAAGTGCGGTCTCAAAAATGCATTCCTTAGCGTGTAAGCATTATATAATTATTGGACGTATTACATCGCAGGAGAAGTCTGATAGTAGTCTCTTACTGATTTATCTTTTTAGTAGATAATCTACTTTCTAATTGGTATCCATTAAGTTTAATTGACATGGTGTATAATGCAAAATGTTACATTTATCCACAATTGTAAGAATGTCTTTGGTCAATATCGAAACTATGCCCTACAATATAGCTTACAGAGTTTGTTCTTACTTGTGAGCTAAATACCTTATTTCATTTCATCATATATTATGAAGCTAGTAATCTATTTACAGCTTTTAAGTGGAACGTCTCTCTTTTAGATAACAGTTACGAAAATAGAATATACAAGCCCTTTTTGAATATTTGCCTCAACTCATTATTGATCCTACTGTCAGTTCTAGATTTCGATTTCATAACGTTAATTATTTTTCTAATATAATTCTATACTAGAATCTCTCGACAATAAAAATATCCGCGCTAAACATTCCGCAGTATTATGGAGCAAAGCTAAAGGCGGTGGTAATTAATGCGGATTGCGTGGTCTTTTAAAATTACATTTTAGTTGCTCTGGATATGGGAAATAGTGGCGGGAATCTTATTAATTTATGTGCGTAGTATTGCTAATGCTCGGGATGCGGATGATTACCTGGCATCTATTATTAATTATTATAATTTTAATAATATATAATATATATATAATAATATAGTTAATATAATATATATAAATATATATAATTATATTATATATATATATATATATTAATATATATATAATATATATTTATATTATATTAATATATAATAATATTAAATATATATATATATATATATTAATATATTATATATATGGATATTTATATTTTGTATTCATAATTCTTTTTTCTATTTACAGAATATATCATATTTATTAAAGATGAGCTTCTAAGGTTTTGTTTATTCCATTGCAATAATCTTAACATTCAAAATTTATGCCGGTTCGGACTTCAGTACTCGACCTTAAGTCTAACTTTTATATTGCAAGTGTTATTGAAGAAGGATAAGTTAGGCTTGTCAAATTTGTTTGTTATTTTTATTTTACGTTTTCTGATTTTTACCTTATTTCAAATTTAACTTTATTAAACCAATAGGATTAACGAACCAGATATGGTTCATTTAGTTTCACAAAAGATTCCTGAAAGAATCATTTCAAAAAAAAAATTACTGGAAATGTCAAACTGGATTGTAAAAGTCCTCATTCAGCAAATATTAAAGATTAAAAATAAAAATTTCTTATTCATTAACTTGCTCATCTGTATTCAGCATATTTTTTAAATCTTATTCATTTTCTAATGCAAACACTTCAGAAATCTGATGTAACCTTTGTTTAAATTAACTTTAATTTTTATACAATTTTGAAAAGTTACAGATTGAAGAAGTGCAGCAACGAAGTGACGACATAAAAGGGAAGCAGGTATGAATCGAACAGATGAGAAGTAGATGGAAGGAAAGAGAGATGAAGTGAAGATTAATGTGAGAAGAGAATGAAGAGATAAAGCTAATTTCTCGGAAAAAAACTATTTATCATTTTTTATGTCTTCAAATGTACCGAGATGTAGTCGGCGATTCAATACCGGAAGTACCGAAAGAGAGAAAGAGTATTTTTATCGCCTCTCAATGTACGTTTTTTAAAGTCTTCGAGTTATCTCTCTTTTGGTTAGTGATCGGTCTCACAATGAGGATATTTATTGAAATTGAAGTATTACTGTATGATTATTCCAGGGTATCGCCTTAACGCCACGAAATTTAACCACAGTAAGTTTACCTGTGTGACTCCCATACTCACTAATCGTTATTACATAAAATATTATTTTAGGAAATTGTAGGCCATGATTAGTAAAAGAATAACGGTACTGATATATATAAGGACGAACCTCACAAGAAGGCTGTATTGCCGTGACCAACAATTTTCTTTTCCTGTCGTCAATACAGCGCCCAAAAATCTGTGAAGGTAATCTCTTAGTTACCACTATTATTCTACGTTAACTTATAACTAACAAAAAAACATCATAGTAAACTCACCATTTGGAATTATTATATAATTCTAGAAATAAGGTCTTTTAATTAACACTAATCTTCCCACTAGAGAATAATCTCCCATTCCTTGAAGGGAAAAGCCTTCCCCCCTTTTGAGTTGTGATAATTTTCTTCGGTGCTAACGGATACTACGCCACGTGTGTTATAGTAAAT
>JABUQX010031310.1:47500-55000 GCA_015478945.1 Trachelipus rathkii | reverse complement strand
ATGTGGACTTGATTGGAGTATGGTGTTATTAGGGTACGCCGAGATCGTTCTTTGGGTTAATTGAATTTGAATTTGTTTGATAATGATAATATCTGGAGGCGAACGGGGAAGTGTGCTGTATATGTTAGAATAGTATAAAGCTTATGTGATTTTCTCCTTGGTCCAGAGGGTTGCTATAATGTTTGATGTATGAGGTGTTTGGCAAGAAAGATTTCCTGTAAAGTTGGCTACCTATCATGTATAGATGGGCTTTTACAGGAAAGATTTTTATTTCTTTTAGTAAGTGATGGACATGTGTGAAAGGATGGTATCCTGTTATTATTCTGTGGACTTTGTTCTGTACGGTTTCAAGTTTTGAATATTGATCTGTGATAACACAGGTTCGTAGGTTAGTAGTGGTGCATAGTTTAAACAGGGACGGAGGTATTGCCAATATACTATTGTTAGGGTCTCTTGTGTTAATTTGTTCCCGTTAGCGTTTTCATCAAATTTAATTTATGTATGGCTCCAGAGGTGATATTGTTTATGTGAAAGTTGAATGTCGTGTGTGTGTATGTGTCTGTGTGTGTGTGTGTGATGTGTGTGTGTGTGTGTGTGGTGTGTGTGTGTGTGTGTGTGTGTGTGTGTCGAAAGTTAGGCTTAGAATGGAGGGATGTTTATTAAATGGGAGTCTATTATTTGTGAGAAAATATTTTGGACGGATATTTGATTCTCTTCTGTCAGGTGTGAGTATTGTGATAGAAGACTTTTAGGGAGAGGCAGCCATTCTGTTTGTTGAAAGCCATTGTTCCAGTTGGTTTATATATTGTTATAGTTTTCTACTAATGTGTTTATGGAGGGATTTTGAGCAGTGATTTTAGGTCGCCTGGGTAACTTGATTTTTTGTAGAAGGGGATTTCGGAGTGGTAAGTCCTGCATAAAGAGATAAAAGAGTGTTGGTGATAGGATGTCAACTAGGGGACTCATTATATAATCTGTAGGAACGGAAGGTGTGCGTCCATCTATGACACTAGCAGTAGGTCAGGATGGAAATTTGATTTTAATTTCTTGTCATTGATGTTTATTTCTATGTTTAATAATTTGACTCTTAAAAAGTGACATGGAACTATATCAAATGCCTTGTTACCCTCTCTCTCTCTCTCTCTCTCTCTCTCTCTCTCTCTCTCTCTCTCTCTCTCTCTCTCTCTTCTCTCTCTCTCTCAATATATATAGTATATATAATATAATATAATATATATATATTATAATATATATTATATATATATATATATACTATATATATATTAATTACTATAGAGATATAGAGAGAGAGAGAGAGAAGAGAGAGAGAGAGAGAGAGAGAGATTAAACATCTGAATCCACGAGCTCGGATGTTCAAAATTAGACATTTCCATTACTAGCATTTTTTTTTTTTTTTTTTTTTTTTTTTTTTTACTTTGTAGCTTCCCAATCCCCTCCTACGAAAAACAAGCTACTTCGAGATATTTTACAACCACAGCAGAGCGGAAACAGAGATTCGTTAGATTTCGTTGAAGTTGTGTCTGATGTTCATTAAGTTACAGTAGTCAAGTAAGTGATTTCCTGTGTCGTCGTTATTTCTGCAAATAACATCTTTGATTGGGGGGAGGTTGTTTTATTACTTTTGAACTTATAATCTAAAAGTGCGTAAAGAGGAGACAGGACGTCATTACTCAGGTTTTACGGTCCAAAGATTGTTCCGTAGGGAAAATTTGTGGTGGAAGTGCTTGAGGTATAGTGCTATTTGAATATGCGGAGATCGTTCTTAGAGCTAACTCAGCGCGGATGTGTTTAGTAATAAGAGTATCTGGGGGATTGGAGAAAGCCTGTTGTAAATGTTAGAATAGAAAGCCGGTATGATTTTTTTTCCTTCTAGGTGAGAGGAGTTGTTGTAATATTTAATGTAAAGTGATTTACTGTGGTAGTGACAGCCAATCATATCAAGTCGGGCTTTTGAACGAAGAATTATTGTTTCAATTAGTAGATGATGAATGGATGTAGAGGGAAGGTAGCCTGTTATTATCCTGAGAGCTTTATTTTACACGGTTTCTAATATATGAATATTGGATTGTGATATAGTGAGAGATCAGGCAGGTGATGAATAATTTAGGGAGGTGAGGTTTTGTTTGTGTATGATGATGAGATTTTATTTATGTTGGTCGAAGTTTGTTCCAGTTAGTGTTTTCAACGCATTTGGTTTATGTGTGGTTCTTGAAGTAATATTGTTGATATGGTGCTGAATGTAATATGTGAATCAAAAGTCAATCTTAGAATGCTGGATTATTTATTGAAAACGAGTCTATTGTTTGATAGGAAAATTGCTGGATGAATGTTAGATTCTCTTCTGTCTGAGGTGACAAGGTTAATAGTGAATATTTGATAATGTAGTCATTCTGTTTGTTGCTAGCCATTGTTTAATTTGGTTCATATATTGTTTGCAATTCTCCGCATGCTATGTTTATAGAGGAATTTTAGCTGTGATTGTTAGATCAACGTCATAACTTATAATTTTTATAGAAAGGGAAGTTAAATGAGGGTCGTGAATAAAATGGCTAAAAAGCGTAGATGAAAGAACGACTCGCCTGGGGAACTCCATTATGTAATTTGTATGTATGGGAGGAGAGGTGTCCTTAGATGATTCTCGCTGTTATTTTTTGTCTTTGATGATTATATCCGTGTTCAAGACTTTGTCTATTATCTATTGATACAAGATATGTTGAGGTGGGGGGGGAAAGTTTGGTTAAAACCCGTTAGAATATGTTGTGTTAGATGGATTAAGAGACTAGGAGAGTGAGTAGTAGTAGAATATTTTTTCAAAAACCATTTTGTGTGTCGGACTGGAATAAAGGGCAGAAATTTTAATGAATATTAATTTTTTAAGTACTTTGAATACTATAAAGATTAATAATATAAATCTGTACTAAGCAGGTTTATTAGGTGGTTTATGTTTGGTTTCAACATTGGTATTATGTGTCCATGTTTCCATAAAGGTGATAGATTATTGGTTTCAATGAAGGTTAAATATTTGTAGTAGGGCTGCGATAGCATAGGCTCAAGGTGTTTGAGGTGAATATTGGATATATGGTCGGAACTCGGGACTCGGGACTCGGGACTCGGGACTTGGGACTCGGGACTCGGGACTCGGGATTCCAATGCTTGAGAGTTTGTAAGGTTTTTACTAACTAACGTTGAGAACTTCTAAGGGAGAGAATGGGGTCTTCTTTGTGGGTTTTAAACTTTTTATGCCGTTTAATTATTTGTCTATTACGTGTGTCCCTAAATATTATATATATATATATATATAATATATATATATATATATATATATATATATATATATATAATATATATATTATATATTAGATATATATAGATATATTATATATATATATATTATATTATATATATATTATATATATATATATATATAATATATTATATATATAATATATGATATATAATATATATATATATATATATATATATATAATATATATAATATATAGATATATATATATATATATAAATTTATATAAATATATAATAATATATATTATAATATATATATATATATATAGTATATTATTAATATAATATATTATATAATATATATATATATATAAATATATATATATATATTATATATATATATTATTAAATACATAATTGAATGCGAAAAATACAACTAGAGAGATCTTTGAATATTTTGAACCTCACCTTAAATTAATTTATTTTGTTCCGGATACTTCTTACGTTAAAAGATATCTCTTTCATTTCGCAAATATTGAAAGAGGAATTGGACCATCCCGAAAAACCTGTTTCTTAACGTTTTCTCTTTCTGTATTTTCCTAACATCTGTGTCCAAGAGTTGACGTAATCTTCCACCACCATCATTTAAATTAACCCCATCCCGTGCAAATAAATAATTTTGATCAATAAAACTTCCCCAAAAATTAGCGGAATGAGACGTTTTAATTCTTGCAAATTTCTTCGAATCTGGTGTGGAAGAATGTTGCCTTGGTGGAAAATCTTAAGAAAATCTTAGTAATAGTAGTATTAGTAAAATTAACGTTAAAATAACTACATTACTTGTAAAGTATTAAAAACATTTAGATTTTATGTAAATTTTTATTAAAAAATATCAATTAATCAATAAATCAAACTCTAATCAGCCACAAACCCCAACCCTTCATTGTCATCTGTTATCTATTGATTAAGCAACTAAAGTTATGACTAGGTGATTAAAGTATTAATTAAACTTAATTATTTGTACAACTTTTAATAAAAATATGTTTCTTTTGTAAGACAATTACACAAATTTATTAAAAACATTTATATTTTTGTTAATTTTCATTAAAAGATATCAATTAATCAATAAATCAATAGATCAAACTCTAGTCGACCACATACCCCACCCTTTCCCTGTCATACTTGATATATTGATTAAGCGATTGAAGTCTTGATTAAGCGATTAAAGTCCTAATTAAACTAAATTATTTGTGCAACATTCCGTAGAATATGTTTTTTTTTACGAGAATATTACATAAATTTATTAAAAACATTTTATGGTTTTTACTAAATTTTCGTTCTGCATAAAAAAATAAATTCTAGAAAACAGAGATAGGGTGAAGACTAAATAAGAATAACGCGTAGATGGAGAAGATGCATAATGAGGTGCTCAACATCGGAGCTGGTTCCGGTGTTAAAGCTGAAATCATGCTAATAACGTATAATTTTCAGACTAAGATGACTTTTCCAAGGATTATGCACATGGAGAGTATAATTCTGGTTGAGGTCAAAACCCTAAAGGGTATCTGGGACCCCCCTCGCTTTCCCCAAATCAAATTCATATATCAAAAGAAAAGAAGAAATTAATTAGGCCTCTATACGAGCACAATACGTAGAACACGCATATATATATATATATATATATATATATATATATTAATATATATATAATATTATATATATATATATAATATATATAATATACTATATATATATATTGGTTAATTATATTCATATCGAACGCATACAAAACACCACAAGGCACACACGACGCACATACATTGTATTATAGTATATGATATATATATATATATAATATATATAATATATAATATATATATATAGATATTATATATATATATATATATATAGTATATATATATATATAATATATATATATATATATAATTAATTATGTCTCTATATTGGAACACACACCGGCACCCACGCACCACACGCACACACACACACACACACACACACATATAATATATATATATATATATAGTATATATATATATAATATATATATATATATATATTATATATATATATAAATATATATAATATATATATATATATATATATAATATATATAAATTATACCCAGACTATACGAACACAACAGCACACACACATACATTGTATATAATATATATAATAATAATATATATATATTTATATATATAATATATATATAATATTATTATATATTATTATATATATATATATATTCAAGTCAATATCCCGACATGTCTTTGGAATTTCCAAGTCGTTCTATTTAATATATATCATTTTCGTCGTATGTATTTTATTAAAGTTAATGGTTATTCTTATTTTATTTTAGTTTTATTTATTTTTTTTTTTTATTTAAAGAAGAATCTATATATTTTAAAACTTTTATTTATTTTTGTTTAATTAGCCGGTAAAGTATGTTTATAACTTAAAAAAATTAACATTTTACATAACCTAAAGCAGTAAATCAGTAATTCAGTTAATCAAACCTACCCACTCCATCCTCTTACCCTTTCCATGATCTATTTGATCTATTGATCTATTTGATCTATTATCTATTGATTCAAGTCATATTGTATAACATAACACAAAAACTTTTATTTATTTTTGTTTTGTTTCTTTAAACATTTTTGTTTTTACTAAAAAATTTATTCTTTTTATGTTTATAACTAAAAAATTTGCATGTTTACATACCTTAAAGCAGTAAACAGTAAATCAGTAATCAGTAAATCAGTAAATCAGTAAATCAGTAAATCAGTAAATCAAACTACCATCCAGCCACCCTCTTACCCTTCCATGATCTATTGATCTATTGATTCGTCATTATTTTGCATAACATAACACAAAAACTTTTATTTATTTTCTTTCTTCCTCTTAAATCGTCAACTATTTTATATTGTCTGCTCTTTTATTTTATAATTTCATTTTAACAAGTTTTAATTTTAGCTTTCAATTTATTTTTTTAATTACTTTTTCAAATTTTATTATTATTTTTAATTTATTTTTGTTGTTTCTTTAAAACATTTTTGTTTTTACTAAAAAATTTATCTTTTTAGTTTATAACTTAAAAATTTGCATGTTTACATAACCTTAAAGCAGTAAATCAGTAAATCAGTTAAATCAGTAAATCAGTAAATCAAACTACCAATCAGGCCACCTCTTACCTTCCATTGATACAATTGAACCTTGTTCCAATCTTCTGATTCGTGAAATGATGCATAACATAACACAACAAACTTGATTTATTTGTTTTTTGTCTTTTTATAATCGTCAACAAAAATATTAGTTTGCTATTTTAATTTTTATAAGTTTCATTACAAATTTTAATTTTTGCTTTCAATTTAATTTTTTTTTAATTACTTTTAAATTTTATTATATTTTTTATTTATTTTGTTTTGTTTCTTTAACATTTTGTTTTTTAACTAAAAAATTATTCTTTTTTATGTTTATAACTTAAAAAAATTTGCATGTTTAATACCTTAAAGACAGTAACCAGTTAAAATCAGTTAACTTCAAACGTACCGCACACACCCTCTTACCCTTCCATATCTATGATCTAGTGATCTATTGATTCTCATATTTGTGTATAACATAACACAAAAAACTTTATTTATTTTTTGTGTTTTTTTAAACATTTGGTTTTACTAAAAATTTATTCTTTTTATGTTTATAACTTAAAAAATTAACATTACAATACCTAAAGCAGTAAATCAGTTAATCAAAACACCCACTCTACCCTCTTTGCCCTTCCGATGATCTATTGATCTATTGATTATGATCTATTGATTCGTCATATTTTGTATAACATAAACACAAACTTTTAATTATTTTTATGTTTTGTTTCTTTTTTAGCTATTTATTCTTTTATGTATACTAACTGAAAAATTAACCAGGTACATACCTAAAGCTGATTTAAATCAGTAAATCAGGTTAATCAAATACCCACTCCTGTCCATCCTTGATCTATGAATCTATTGATCTATTGATCTATTGATCTATTGAATATATTGGTTCTATTGATTCGGTCATTATTTTTGCATAACGATAACACAAAATATTTATTTATTTGTTTTTCTTTTTATATTCGTCAACTAAATTATATTGTTTGCTATTTTATTTTTATTTAAGTTTCATTCAATTTTAATTTGTGCTTTCAATTTAATTTTGTAATACTTTTCA
>JABUQX010031310.1:37500-42500 GCA_015478945.1 Trachelipus rathkii | reverse complement strand
ATCAGCTAGATTGGGGATTGCTTTATGATACTAAACTTATTGCTTAAGGCTTGTCGGCTACCAGCACAATAACATATTGAAAATAGGATTCATTAAAAATATAATAAGGGTACTTCAGTAAAATCTGAATTTACATCCTGCTGCATCGAGGTTTTAAGAAATTCTAACGAATTTCTTCAAGTTTTTTTGATTTTGTAGAACGTTGGGGGAGTAAACAAATATAAGCTGAAACTTCTTCACATCGAAGAGTTTCATGAAAATGAAGTTTACTTGCAAAAATTCTATGGATTTCCTTAAAATGTAATAGTTAGTTACTTAATTAATTTATTTATTTATTTATTGTCGATTTGAATTAAACACATTCTAGCTGTGAGGGTTTTAATTTTGTTTTGATAAAAACTTCATTCATAATAAAAGTTAACATTAACTGAATAACATTAACTTTGTAGCAAAGTTGACGAATTAACGCTAACAAAGTTAAAATTTTGGGTAATGATTATCCAGGCATATAACTGTTTATATAATAGGAAGAGGATGTAGCTCCATTCGAAACTATTTAAGTACCCCAACTGAGCAAAACTCTGGGAGTGTTAGGTCTGGCTGGTACATCCCTTTGCACCCGTTGCTCTCTTGTTCGTCCTTTTCGCGCTTCACCTTCTCAGAGAGTTTTTTTTAGCTTACTTCTGACTTTACACTAAAAAGCTCTGTCTCCCACCACCTTCCACTTCTTCACATTTCCCACAACACTTTACAAGCATATACTAGAAAATTATTACCATTTTAAAAAGTGTTAACAGCTAAACCTAAATTTGCTTCGGAGATATTTGGTTTCTGTATCCAAACAATGCCTCTTCAACCACTCCTTTCACCATCACAACTTGAGAGTTGATGGCTTCCGGTGATGGGTTTGTTGTAGCAAAGACCTCGCCAACTTTCTCCCAAACACAGAAAATTTTGTGTAAAAGTTCTCCTAAAATTCAAATCATTTTAAATCTGAACAATGTTTTGGTTTTATCTTGTGTCTTTAATTTTTTTGGTTGAATTAAAGCTATTGTGTACATACAAAATTACGATATAATTACAATTAATGCAGCATGGTGCAACTTCAAAGATCATGATTTTGTTTCGGAATTTCAAATTAATGAATATAAATAATTTTTGAAGAATAGAAACATCAATAAGGGAGGGGTGGTGTTTTGATTTACTAATATATATATATATATATATATATATATTATATATATAATATATATATATATAATATATATATATAAGATATATATAATAAATTATTATATAATATATAATAATATATATATATATATATATATACATTATATATATATATATATATATATATATATGTATTAATATTATATTATAATATTATTAATAAAAATTATATATATATATAATATTATATATATTATATATATATATATATATATATATATATATATAATATATATATATATATAAGAATTATATATATATATTATATAAAATACCAGCTAGGGGACTAGCTATGTTAATGAAAATTTAATCTTTGGTGTTAAAAATAGAAAACATCGAATATTAAAATTCAACTTAATAAATGTGTCTATCGGTCCACCGTTCTCACAATCAGAACATATGTAGCTGTTGTATAAAGATTGAGAAAGTCTCAGAAGGGTTATACATAATTGTAGGAGACTTATAACTGCCAAATATCGGGGACTTAATATACTTTGATGCAAATCAGGAAGGAAAGCGATTACTAAAATTCTTAGGAGATAATTTCCTTTTACAAAAAATTAATTGACCAAGAGGGGAAACAATATTTTTAGACCTGCTAATAGTGGTCATGTTGACCTTGTAAGGAGTTTTGAGGTTATAGAACCATAGTTTTAAAAGTATTTCATAAAATGATTAAATTTTTACCATTAACATTGAAACAAAAACATAACAATTACTTGAAATTTCCAGATTTTAAAAACACCAATTTTAATGCCTTAAAGCAGTGGTTCACAATCATTTTTTAGTGGTGCAACCCCCCAAGAATAAAATAATAGATTTCATGGCACCGCCTATCCTTTCACTATATATATATATATCATTATATATATATATTATTCTATAAATATAAATATTTATATTTTATAATATTTGTTTTATATATATATATATATTATATATATATATATATATATAATATATTATATATATATATATAATATATATTTATATATAATATTATATTTTAGAATATATTTATATATAAAATATAATTATATATATATAATATATATATATATATAATATAATATATATATATATTATAATATATTATATATATCTATATTTTATTCATAAAATTAAACTTTCTTATTTGATGAACTAATTTTTCGGCACTTTCCCCTTTAAAAGGATGTTACATAAAAATGCTACATATCGAAATATCGCTGAACCCTAATCGCTAACCATGCACTGTGACGTGTGAACTTAAACTCCAATAGAAGAAGAGAAAAAGTTGCCACATGTTGCTTTTTATATCATGTTAATTTTTATATGTTAATTTTGTTTTAATTTTTTTTTTATTTATTTCTTTAAGGGGCTCGAGCCGACGGTGGGACAGAGGGGGGGACGAAGTCCCCCCCGTCGTCCCCCGCTGAGGCCGAGAGACCCTGACTCTTTGCATCATCTTGGCGATTTAATCTTGGGTATTCTTTAGTGGTTAAAAAAGAAAAAACTGTATTGGCAAACCTTGTTGCCTTGAAATAATCGAAAAAAAATCGATTACATCGCTCGTTCGATATATATCGGTTAACATCCTTTTAAAGCGAAAGTTCCCTATTTTCGATTGAATTAGGGATTTAAAATGGTTACAAAAAAAATAGGGAATTTTGGAAAGTAATTCACTAAATACTGGGTACTATCACGTGTTGAAAACGATCATTACTTATATTACAAGAGATATGAGAAGATGTAGCCTTGCGGCGAGTTCATATAAATTAATTAACTTTCTCCTTGCTGAAAATTGAAAGAGCGTTAAGTATTTTATTAAAGCTTAAGTATCATAATATTTCTAATTTAAATATTATATAGGCCTTTTGGCTGGTTTACCATTCAATTAGATTCTTTTAAAGTTAAAGTGGTTAACACTGCCATAATTTCGCTTAGGACCTACTTTAGAATAACTAGGCCAAGACATTGATTTTACAACGTTTCTGCCTTTTATTAGCTGACCTTGTCATTAGGTGTTCTTACTATTCTTTATTTAACTATACTCACATTTAATTATTCTCTTTAGGTTTGGTTTAATTGTGAGTTTAGAATGATCTGGCTCTTGGGGTTTTTTTTTATGGGGAAAATTTACCAAACTGTGGTCCTATTAAATTTATTTATTATTTAGTTAAGCTACCTTGATACTAAATTCTCGTGCGCATAACACGAAACCCTCCAAGCTTTATCTTGGCAATCAATCAAAATATGATATTTAAAGGTTTCATTTTAAAGTTATTTATAGTGAGTAATATTTGTTTAACTTTATTTATTTTATTGATTAACTTTTAGGCTATCTTATAGGAAAAGTATAATAGAATCTTAGTTCTTGTGCTAGGAGGCACATCTACAAAGCTGTAATTAATATTTCAAAGGATTCTGAAAATAATCCCTATTATTATATATATATATATATATATATATAATATATATATATATATATATAAATATATATATTATAATATATATATATTAATATATAATATATATATATATATATATTATATATTATATAGTCGCCTCTAGAAGAGCCACGAATCCATATCTCAAAAAGCTACCAACAAGCTACCGGAAAAAGGATTAAAGCGTGGAGTGCTAGTAAAATTTTAGTGCGGAAAATAGTCATATATAATATATATATATATATATATATATATATATAAAGCTAAAATATTATGACATATATAATATATATATATATTATATATAACATTAAATCAAAACTACAATACAAAAAGGTAGATAGAATGAGATTAGGACTCCTCGTAATATTTTGGATAGGAAAACATGTAAAAAAATAAAATAAAAAAAAATTGATTGCTTAATACAATATAGTATCATGATTAGAAGGCCTATTTAGAGACCTATTTTTGGGCACTAGTTGAAAAAAAAGAAATTTAATGTGAAATTTTGCTTTATTTTTTAACATAAGAAATAACAAAGTATTACCGCACGATTGCAAGAGTGGTGGTCCGCGGCTTCCGAAAAAAAACTGACGGTAGGACTAATTCCCCCCTCGGGGAGGTTCCGAAAAAAAAAAAAAAACCCGCGCCCGAACCACCGCTCTTTGGTATTTGGGTGTCGCGGGGTTCCTCCCCCCCTCCCCTACGGTATGGAAAACGTCCCCCGTGTTCCCCGTCGGCTCGAGGCCCCCTAAATTGCGGTGTGATACCTTTTGAAAGATATATATATATTTATAATATATATATATATATATATATATATATATAATAAATATAGTATATATATATATAATATATATATATATAATATATATATATATATATATATATATATATATATATATATATATATAATCTATACAGCTATGTTCCAGCACCCCCCCCCCAAAAACAAAAAAAAACAATTTTTTTGTTTCAAAATTTTTTTTTTTTTTTTTTTTTTTTTTTACATTTTCCTAACAAATTTTACAAGGATTCAAAAATGTATTTCATTTCCCTGTAGCTTTGTAGTTTTTTAAGATATGATTTTTTTTTTTTTTTTTTTTTTTTTTTTTTTTTTTTAAACAGTTTCCTCGGTAAATTTTTGCCAGGATTCCAGCAATGTATTTCTTTTCCCTGGCTGTTGTGGTTTTTGAGATATGGATTGTGGCTCTTCTAGAGGCTGGACATATATAATATATATATATATATTATAATATATATATATATTATATATATATATATATAATATAATATATATATATCTCATATATAGTATATATATAATATTTAATATAT
>JABUQX010031310.1:15000-30000 GCA_015478945.1 Trachelipus rathkii | reverse complement strand
AGTATTTTAGTGGATTATTATTGAATGAAGGGGGTGGGGGGGGGGAAGAAAATTTTCAAGAGGTGAGTGGGGGTGATTTGGGGAGGAGGAGGATTACATACAAATAGAGGAAATTATTAGGGCCTTGAATAAAGGAAAAAAAGGAAGTCCGCAGGTATGGATGGTGTGAGAATGGAAATGTTACAGAAGGGAGGTATAGGGGTGGAGGAATGGCTGTATAGGTTATATAATATATGTTGGAGGAGGGGGAGAGGTACCACAGGATTGGGAGGATGGTTGTTTGGTCCCCCTGTATAAGGGAAAGGGGGATAGGATGGAATGTGGGAATTATAGAGGTATATGTCTTTTAAGTGTGGTAGGGAAAGTGTATGGGAGAATACTGATTGAGAGAGTGAGAGGTTTAACGGAGGGGAGAATGGGGGAAGAACAAGGAGGATTTAGGGAGGGAAGAGGGTGTGTGGACCAAGAAGTGTTTACACTAAAGATACTTGTGGAGAAAAAGTATAGAGAGAGGAAAGAGAAAGTGTATGGATTGTTTTTAGATTTAGAAAGCATATGATAGAGTGGAGAGGGGTGAATTGTGGAGGGTGTTGGAGGAAAATGGAGTGGGGGGTAAATTAGGTAAAGGTATTAGGGCCTTTTATAGGAATAGTAGAATGTGTGTAAGAGTGTTAGAAGGGGAGAGTGAGATGTTTGGGGTGGTGAGAGGATTGAGGCAGGGGTGTGTAATGTCGCCGTGGCTATTCAATTTGTTTATGGAGAGTGTTTGCAGAGGAATGGTGAGGGAGGGGAGGTGGAATTGATGAATGGGAATGATAGAAGGGAAGTGAACATGATATTGTTTGCGGACGATACTGCCCTAGTGGCGAAGAACGCGGAAGGACTGAGGTATTTGGTGAGGGAGTTTGAGAGAATGTGTGGACAAAAGGGGCTTAAAATAAATCCAGGTAAGAGTAAAGTGTTAGTGTTTGAGGAGGAGGAAAGAGAGGAGGGGAGGGGTTAGAGGTTAGAGTAGGGGGTGTAGTATTGGAAGAAGTAAAGATTTTTAGATATTTAGGGATGGATTTGGATAAGGGGGGAGGGATGAAGGAGGAGATAGAACATAGAGTAGGAGAGGGAATGAGAGCTTTGAGTGGTCTGAGAGAATTATGGAAAGGGGGGGATTTATCACAGAAAGTTAAGATAAGTATGTTTGAAAAAATTTGTGTACCAGCGGTGTTGTATGGGTGTGAAACGTGGGGGTTGAATGCCAGGTCCAGGAAGAAGTTGGAAGTATTTGAGATGAAGGGGTTGAGAGCGGTTTGTGGGGTTAGCAGAAGGGAGAGGATTAGGAATAGGGTGGTGAGGGAGAGATGTGATTGGAGAGAGGGGTTGGTTGGTGGGAAGAGAGGAGAAGGGAATGTTAAGATGGTATGGGCATCTAGTGAGAATGGAGGAACAGAGAGTGGTTAGGAGAGTTTGGGAGGCAGAGGGGATAGGAAGGAGAGGAAGGGGGAGACCAAGAAGGAGGTGGATGGATGGAATAAGGAGATGCTGGAGGAGGGAGGGATGAGGGAGGAAGAGGGTAGGGTGTTGGCGGGAGATAGAGTGGGGTGGAGGAGGTGGGTGAGGGCGAGATGAGGGGAGGTATGAGTGAGAGAGGCTGTACGTACCACTACCCCGCTCAAGCGGGAAAAAGTGCAGCAAAAAATAAATAAATAAATAAAAAAAAAAAATATATATATATATATATATATATATATATATATATATATATATATATATATATATATATATATATATATATATATATATATATATATATATATATATATATATATATATATATATATATATATATATATATATATATATATATATAAAATAATATATAGATATATATATATATATATATATATATATATATATAAATTAACTAAGACACTACTTAACTAATAGAACCTTATCCAAAAGAAATTTCTATAGCAATACCCATTTTCTCAGAAGTCAGAATTAACAACTTTGCTATTTTATTGCCATATCTATCATGTTTCCATGCATTCTGGCTAATTTTATTATTTATCGCTAGATAATATAGATTTAAACATACTTTTTTATGTTTATTTGCTTTATTTTGTAATTTACGGCAAAAATTAATTCATGCTCGATTTTCTCCGGGGGGGCACTCGACGGTCTCCGGGGGGGCAAAGCCCCCCCGTAGGTATGCCTGAAAGAAACACTGGCGTTAAGTGTTTTTACTGATAACGGTTCGGTTCGTTTCTTATTTCGGTGTATTTAATTTATTTTTTATTTTTATTTTTATTTAAATAAAAATAAAATAAATAAATTAAATAAATAAATTAAATAAATTAAAAAAAAATAAAAAGATAAAAAAAAAGTTCCTGACGGTGATGTTGTTTTATTATTATTATTATTATTATTATTATTATTATTATTATTATTATTATTATTATTATTATTATTATTATTATTATTATTATTATTATTATTATTATTATTATTATTATTATTATTATTATTATTATTATTATTACGTCGAAGGGATCCCTTCTGAGTTGTTAAACGATTCCTGTAAGGCATCTTTGGTGTATGCGCTCCACACCGCACCGCACCGCACCGCACCGCACCGCAACGCTCCGTCTCGCACCACGCCCTGGCTAGAGTTTGAGACATGGTATCTCTATCAAACTTGGTACCCCGTTTGGGGATAACGTAAGCTCACTGTTAACGAAGTTACATGACCCTGCATCCCCATGGGGGGATGCTGGCCCCCCAAAACTTGAATATTGACGTAGAAGGCTGAAACTTAGTATACACCTATCATATAAGGTATCATTGCTGAAACCAGAGTTAAAAGGCCGTGCGCACCCCAGGGGGGATTAACGCAGAGCGATGAAACTCGGTATACACCTATCATATAAGCTATCATTGCTGAAGCCAGTGTTAAATTGTAGTGAGCACCCCATGGGGGATGCTGGCCCCCTCAAACATTGAATATTGACGTAGAAAGCTGAAACTCGGTATACAATCTTCATATAAGCTATCTTCATTGTAGATGAGGTTACATATCCGTGCATCCCCAAAAGGGGATACTAGCCCCCAAAACATTAAATATTGACGTAGAAGGCTGAAACTTGGTATACACCCTTCATATAAGGTATCCATGCTGTAGACGAGATGAAATGACCATGAGCACCCATGGGGGGATTCTGGGACCCCAAACCTAGAATATCGACGTAGAACGATGAAACTCGGTATATACCCTTCATATAAGGTACCCACATCATATATGGGTTAAATAGCCGTACACACCCCAAAGGGGGGTCTCCAGCCCCCAAACCTGAAATATTGACATAGAACGACGAAACTCGGTATACAATCTTCATATAAGGTACTCACATCATATATGGGTTAAATAGCCGTACACACCCCAAAGGGGGTCACAAATTTCATATTGACATGGCATAGAACTTCGAAACTTGGTTTTACGTTTTTACATACCCTAAAGCAGTAAATCACTAAATCAAACCACTATCCAACCCCCTCCAAAAATAAATAAATAAATAAATAAATAAATAAATAAATAAATAAATAAATAAATAAATAAATAAATAAACAAATAAATAAAATTTCTTATTCTTTTTGTTTATAACTTACAAATTTACGTTTTTACATACCCTAAAGCAGTAAATCAGTAAATCAAACACCATCCAACCACCCTCCTTGCCCAGTCGTGATCATGATCTATTGATTCAGGTCATATTTTTACTAAAAATTTTAACCGTTTACATACCCTAAATCAGTAAATCAGTAAATCAAACCACCATCTAGCCACCCTCCTGTCCATCCTTGATCTATTGATCTATTGATCTATTGATTCAAGTCACATTTCGAGTATCATTTTGGATAAACATAACATAAAATCAAGTTCTTTATACAAAGATCAATCAATATATGTTGACGTAACAAAGTTTTCACATTAATAAAGCTTACTTAGCATCATCTGAACTATGAATATAACCCACAACGACAAACCTAACACATCTTAAACAGGAGTAAACGGTTAACGTTAACAAAGTTTCACACTTAACAACAGTAAAGTAACTAACATAGCAACCAAAAACGTAACTTATTCACACTTTGTCAAGCATGTCTCTAACATAACAATGTTAATTTTACATTAACATGGTAATATTTAACAAAAATTTACCATAACCTTGTGTAATTATCATACAGACCAACGAAAGTATGCTAACGTAACAAAGTTTTCACATTAATAAAGCCAACGTAACATGGCTGGAACTAAGAATATAATATACAACGACAAACCTGACACATCTTAAGCAAGAATAAACTGCTAACATTAACAAAGGTCCAAACTTATCAATAGTAAAAGTAACTAACAAGGCTCACAAAAACATAATCCATTCGCACTTTATCAAACATATCTCCAACATGACAATGTTAATTTTACATTAACAGTAATATTTAACAAAAAAATTAGCATAACCTTAACCAGCATAATACCTAATGGGTAAAGACAAACAAAGTAAAGTTTTTACTCTCTGTAAAGCTAAACTATGAACATAACGTACTTAACACACAACAACCAGACGAATAAACAGCTATCATTAACAACTTAGTCAATAAAGCGAACATACGCGGGAAGTAAAACAAGTTTTCATTTTTATAACATATAATTTTCATTGAAAAGAGCGTTATATAAATACATAAAAACATATAAATACATAAAAACATAAGTTTATTTTAAATATATTAATTCATCTAATCAGAGAACATAGGATTCAACATAACTTGGGTAAGTTCTATATATCTCTCTAAAGATTCACACCCTTTGAAAGGATGTAAGTATAAATGCCTTCAGCAACACTAAACTCATTTTTCGGCATATTTTGATTCAGCAGCACTCCATTCTCTCATACAGAGAAGTAAACTCATCAGGATTTATTAGTTATTAACGCATCTCATACTGTATTATACGAAACCACATGTTTCGGTGTAAATATCATAAATTACAGCTATATGTATTAAGCCCTCAAGTATGTCAACATCGTTAAGGTGCGATGTTAATTCGTTTTTATTTTAAGCAATGCTGTAATATTTTCAGATGTTCGAACTGTGAAACCTATACACGTACGCATGAAGGTCACACAATCGATGGGTTTCCAGTAGTTGCGTACATCAAGGGTTTTAATATTGTCACACGACGAGAGCACAACGTCTATTCTATTATAACCTCTCACACTGTCACCTCTGATAGATATTTCACTACGCGTCGATCCATCGGATAACACACACTTATCCTCTACCCATGCTGCTGCGATGTCGATAATCTTGATGAATCCAGCAGCACAAACGAATAAAGGTCTATTATTTGACCCTCTGGCAGGAATACAAGCAATGTAGCGGTCACCATTCGGTTTACGATTAAATATAAATGACACATCGTTGGGAATAACGAAACTCCTCGTGAAGATATCAACAACAAGCGTAGAGATGCGGGGAGAGGTCATCGTATCAGCACAGCGAAAAATATCCTACTGAAGAAAATAGTGTATAAACAATCCTTAAAGGTAATGAGATTCTTTCTTTCAACCAATCAGAAGAAAGTAAACAAGAATACGACGTACGAACGAACCATATCAGTTCAAAAGGGTATATATTCTCGTTAGACAACAACAACAACAACAACAACAACAACAACAACAACAACAACAATAACATAGTACAAAAATAAGTTCTTTATATACTAACCAACGAATATATGCTAACGTAACATTGTTTCCACATTAATAAAGCTAACATAGCATTACCAGAACTAAGAATATAATGTACAATGACAAAACCTAACACACCTTACGCCCGAATAAACTACTAACATTAACAAAGTTCCATACTTAACAACAGTAAAGTACCTAGCACAGCGTACAAAACGTAACCTATTCACACTTTTTTCAAGCATATCTCTAACATATCAATGTTAATTTTACATTAACACTATTGATTTACGTCGCATTTCGAGTATCATTTCGGATAAACATAGCACAAAAATGAGTTCTTTATATACTAACCATCGAATATATGCTAACATAACAAGGTTTTCACATTAATAAAGCTAACATAGCATCATATGAACTAAGAAAATAATGTACAACGACAAATCTAACACAACTTAAGCACAGATAAACTGTTAACATTAACAAGTTCCACACTTACACTGGTAAGTAACTAACATTGCATACAAAACGTAACCTATTCATACTTTTCCAAGCATATCTCTAACATATTAACGTTAATTTTACATTGACACAGTAATATTTAACAAAGAATTTATCATAATCTTGTCTAATTATCATACAGACCAACGAATAACTGTAAACATAACAAAGTTTTATCCAAACATAACACAAAAATAAGTTCTTTATATACTAACCATCGAATATATGCTAACGTAACAACGTTTTTACATTAATAAAGCTAACATAACATAACCTGAACTAAGAATATAATGTACAACGACAAACCTAACACACCATACGTACGAATAAACTACTAACATTAACAAACTTCCGCACTTAACAGCAGTAAAGTACCTAACACTTCGTACAAAACGTAAACTATTCACACTTTTTCAAGCATATCTCTAACATATCAATGTTAATTTTACATTAACATCGTAATATTTAACAAAAATTTAGCATAAACCTGTCTAATCATCATACTGACAAAGAATATAATGCTAACGTAACAAATTTTTACATCAACTTCGTAATATTTAACAAAAAATTCATCATAACCTCGTCTAAATATCATAATCCCCAGCGAATAATTGCAAACATAACAAAGTTTTAACCAAACATAACAAAAAATAACAAAATTTTATCCTGACATAACATAAAAATAAGTTCTTTGAATAAAATATCACAGTAAGCGTAATAGTTTACTGATTTTAAAGCAGTAAATCAGTAAATCAGTAAATCAAACCACCCATCCCTGCAATCCCCTACCCATCCCACCCGCCTGTGATCTATTGAACTATTGATTCAAGTCATATTTCGAGTATCATTTTGGATAAACATAACATAAAAATAAGTTCTTTATATACTGACCTACGAATATATGCTTAACCAACAAAGTTTTAGCATCAATAAAGCTAACATATCATAACCGCAACTAAGAATATAATGTACAAATGCAAACCTAACATACCTCGCGTATGAATAATCAGCTAACATCCTGAAAATTCCCGACATATAAGAGGTAAAGTAGCTAACAGGTCATACAATACTCGATATGTTCCCACTTTTCGCGCATATCAGCAACAGGTAAAGCCGTATTATCTAACAAAATCCCTTAACAAAGTGATCAATCTATCAAAGATACCAACATCTTGAACTATGAATTGACACTATCTTCATCAAAGTGTCACTCGTTTCGAGTATAACATCATTTGACCTATGAAAAAGCGTAGACATTAGCAAAATTCTAGGGCAAACCTAACATTACCCAACAAAAACTTAACCTAGGCTCACGTTTCTAACACATCATCGTCAGTTAACACAGTAATATCTTACAAAAACTCATAATTTCTCTAACAAATCAGTGTTATTTTCACATTGTCATAGTAATATTTAACATAACGGACCTAACTTACGAATAGACAGTTTTCATTAACCAAGAGTATCTAAAGCAACACCTTACCTTCCGAGAGAAAACCCAGGGGGACGCGCCCCTTGAAAGGGTGTGAATCCTGAGAGGGGGGATCACCCGGAGGGGTAATGCATGCTAAATTTTTGTTAAATATTACGATTTTAATGTAAAATTAACATTGATATGTTAGAGATATGCTTGAAAAAGTGTGAATAGTTACGTTTTGTACGAAGTGTTAGGTACTTTACTGCTGTTAAGTGCGGAAGTTTGTTAATGTTAGTAGTTTATTCGTACGTATAGCGTGTTAGGTTGTACATTATATTCTTAGTTCAGGTTATGTTATGTTAGCTTTATTAATGTAAAAACGTTGTTACGTTAGCATATTCGATGGTTAGTATATAAAGAACTTATTTTTTCGTTATGTTTGGATAAAACTTTGTTATGTTTACAGTTATTCGTTGGTCTATATGATAATTGGGCAAGTTATGATAAATTGCTTGTTAAATATTATTTGTCAATTTTAAATTCCACGTTAATATGTTAGAGATATGCTTGGAAAAAGTATGAATAGTTACGTTTTGTATGCAATGTTAGTTACTTTACAGGTGTTAAGTGTGGAACTTTGTTAATGTTAACAGTTTATTCGTATAAGTTGTTAGATTTGTCGTTGTACATTATTTTCTTAGTTCATATGATGCTATGTTAGCTTTATTAATGTGAAAACCTTGTTATGTTAGCATATATTCGATGGTTAGTATATAAAGAACTCGATGGAACTATGTTTAGTCGAAATGATACTCGAAATGCGACGTAAATCAATAGTGTTGTAAAATTAACATTGATATAGGGGCTTGAAAAGAAGTGTGAATGGACATTCATACACTTTAATACTGAGTACTTTACTTATTTGATGGAACTTTGTTAATATTATGTGAATTTATTCGGGCAAGGTATTGTTAGGGCGTGTATTATGATGTAGTTCTGTATCTTTATGTTAGCCCGTGAAACAATGTTACGTTAGCATATATTCGTTGGTTAGTATATAAAGAACTTATTTTTGTACTATGTTATTGTTGTTGTTGTTGTTGTTGTCTAACGAGAATATATACCCTTTTGAACTGATATGGTTCGTTTGTACGTCGTATTCTTGTTTACTTTCTTCTGATTGGTTGAAAGAAAGAATCTCATTACCTTTAAGGATTGTTTATACACTATTTTCTTCAATAGGATATTTTTCGCTGTGCTGATACGATGACCTCTCCCCGCATCTCTACGCTTGATGTTGATATCTTCATGAGGAGTTTCGTTATTCCCAACGATGTGTCATTTATATTTAATCGTAAACCGAATGGTGACCGCTACATTGCTTGTATTCCTGCCAGAGGGTCAAATAATAGACCTTTATTCGTTTGTGCTGCTGGATTCATCAAGATTATCGACATCGCAGCAGCATGGGTAGAGGATAAGTGTGTGTTATCCGATGGATCGACGAGTAGTGAAATATCTATCAGAGGTGACAGTGTGAGAGGTTATAATAGAATAGACGTTGTGCTCTCGTCGTGTGACAATATTAAAACCCTTGATGTACGCAACTACTGGAAACCCATCGATTGTGTGACCTTCATGCGTACGTGTATAGGTTTCACAGTTCGAACATCTGAAAATATTACAGCATTGCTTAAAATAAAAAACGAATTAACATCGCATCTTAACGATGTTGACATACTTGAGGGCTTAATACATATAGCACATGGTGTAATCTATGATATTTACACCGAAACATATGGTTTCCCGTATAATACAGTATACAGGAGTGCGTTAATAACTATCAACTTGGATGAGTTTACTTCTCTCTTGTATGAGAGAATGAGTGCTGCTGAATCAAAATATGCCGAAAAATGGTTTAGTGTTGCTGAAGGCATTTATACTTACATCCTTTCAAGGGTGTTGAATCTTTAGAGAGATATATAGAACTTACCCAGCTTATGTTGAATCCTTTAACTAATGTTTATAATTAATATATTTAAAATAAACTTATGTTTTTATATAACTATGTTTTATGTTATATAACGCTCTTTCAATGAAAGTATGTTATAAAAAAGGAAACTTGTTTTACTTCCCGCGTATGTTCGCTTTATTGACTAAGTTGTTAATGATAGCTGTTTATTCGTCTGGTTGTTGTGTGTTAAGTACGTTATGTTCATAGTTTAGCTCTACAGAGTAAAAACCTTTGTTTGTCTTTACCCATTAGGTATTATGCTGGTTAGGTAAGGTGCTAAATTTTTGTTAAATATTACTGTGTTAATGTAGAGTGTCATGTTGGAATATGTTTGTCATGCATTCGAATTATGATTTTGTAGTACTTATTAGTTACTTACTATTGATCAAGTTTGGATTTGTTTAATGTTAGTTTATTCTTACTTAAGATGTGTCAAGGTTTGTCGTTGCGTCTCTATTTAGTTCCAGCCATGTGGGTGGCTTTATTAATGTAAGAAAACTTTGTTACGTTTACTCGTTGGTCTGTATAGTAATTACGGTTATCGATAATTTTATTAAATATTACCATGTTAATGTAAAAAATTAATGTATGGTTATGTTAGGGCATAAGCATTAGAGTGTGAATAAGTTGCGTTTTTGGTTGCTATGTTAGTTACTTTACTGTTGTTAAGTGTGAAACTTTGTTAACGTTAACCGTTTATTCCTGTTTAAAATGTGTTAGGTTTGTCGTTGTGGGTTATATTCATAGTTCAGATGATGCTAAGTAAGCTTTATTAATGTGAAAACTTTGTTACGTCAACATATATTGATTGATCTTTGTATAAAGAACTTGATTTTATGTTTATCCAAAAATGATACTCGAAATGTGACCTGAATCAATAGATCAATAGATCAATAGATCAAGGGTGGACAGGAGGGTGGCTGGATGGTGGTTTGATTTACTGATTTACTGATTTAGGGTTTGCAAAACGTTACAATTTTAGTAAAAATATGACCTGAATCAATAGATTAATAGATCAATAGATCAATAGATCAATAGATCAATAGATCAATAGATCACGACTGGACAGGAGGTTGGTTGGATGGTGGTTTGATTTACTGATTTACTGATTTACTGCTTTAGTGTAGGTAAAAACGTAAATTTGTAAGTTATAAACAAAAAGAATAAGAAATTTTATTTATTTGTTTATTTATTTATTTATTTATTTTTGGAGGGGGGTTGGATAGTGGTTTGATATAGTGATTTACTGCTTTAGGGTATGTAAAAACTTAAAACCAAGTTTCGTTGTTCTATGTCAATATTTCAGGTTTGGGGGGCTGGTGATCCCCCCTTTGGGGTGTGTACGGCTATTTAACCCATATATGATGTGAGTACCTTATATGAAGATTGTATACCGAGTTTCGTCGTTCTATGTCAATATTTCAGGTTTGGGGGCTGGAGACCCCCTTTGGGGTGTGTACGGTTATTTAACCTCATATACGATGTGGGTACCTTATATGAAGGGTATATACCGAGTTTCATCGTTCTACGTCGATATTCTAGGTTTGGGGTCCCAGAATCCCCCCATGGGTGCTCATGGTCATTTCATCTCGTCTACAGCATGGATACCTTATATGAAGGGTGTATACCAAGTTTCAGCCTTCTACGTCAATATTCAATGTTTGGGGGGCTAGTATCCCCCCTAGGGGGATGCACGGATATGTAACCTCATCTACAATGAAGATAGCTTATATGAAGATTGTATACCGAGTTTCAGCTTTCTACGTCAATATTCAATGTTTGAGGGGGCCAGCATCCCCCCATGGGGTGCTCACTACAATTTAACACTGGCTTCAGCAATGATAGCTTATATGATAGGTGTATACCGAGTTTCATCGCTCTACGTTAATATTCTAGGTTTGGGGGGCCAGCATCCCCCCTGGGGTGCGCACGGCCTTTTAACTCTGGTTTCAGCAATGATACCTTATATGATAGGTGTATACCAAGTTTCAGCCTTCTACGTCAATATTCAAGGTTTGGGGGGCCAGCATCCCCCCATGGGGATGCATGGTCATGTAACCTCGTTAACAGTGAGCTTACGTTATCCCCAAACGGGGTACCAAGTTTGATAGAGATACCATGTCTCAAACGCTAGCCAGGGCTTGGCGCAAGACGGTGCGGTGCGGCGCGGTGCGGCGCGGTGCGGTGCGGTGCGTTGCGGTGTGGTGCGGTGCGGTGCGGAACCAGAACCGGAACCGAAAAAAACGATTCCTTACAGGAATCGTTTTTCGACTCAGATTCGATTCCCTTCGACGTAATAATAATAATAATAATAATAATAATAATAATAATAATAATAATAATAATAATAATAATAATAATAATAATAATAATAATAATAATAATAATAATAATAATAAAAACAACATCACCGTCAGGAGCTTTTTTTTTATTTATTTTTTTTTTAATTTATTTAATTTATTTAATTTATTTAATTTATTTTTATTTAAATAAAAATAAAAATAAAAAATAAATTAAATACACCGAAATAAGAAAAGAACCGATCCGTTATCAGTAAAAGCACTTAGCGTTATCTCGAAACACGTGTTCTTATCACCTATCACTGATAAGAACACTCAGCGCTGACATTCCTTAGGTGAGCGCTCAACCGGTGGCAATACTACTATCACTTTATTATTATAAATATCACTTTATTATTATAAATATCACTGTAATTATTATAAATATCACTACGACAATGGAACCAGGACAGCTATTTGATTAATTATTAATATTTTGATGCATTATTTATGGAATATTTATTTACCTTATCAATAATAGCACCTTTCTCAACATTACCAGTGGCTCTTGCATTACCACCATTAATTTTTAACACTATTTTTTTTTACCCTTAAAAAATATTATTATTATTATTATTATTATTATTATTATTATTATTATTATTATTATTATTATTATTATTATTATTATTATTATTATTATTATTATTATTATTATTATTATTATTATTTGAAATTAATATTGTCTTCATCTCTTATTGCAATTTTAATATTACTATCTCCCGCTATTATCATCTCTATTATTATTGTCATTTGCTGTAGCCATCCTTTTTTCTCTTCTACCCCGCATTTCCCCATAGATATATTTGACTTCTTCTATATTGTGAGGTTCAAATAGCCATCTCCCGACAACCTAGTTTAGGACTTCTGCATGCGGTCTTTGGAGTTCAATGGAGTTACTTCTAAGATCTTCATATTCTGGGCAGATACAAATGAAGTGCGCAAGGTCTTCTTCGACTTCACATATGTCACAGATGCCACAGTTGATTTCGCCATTTAAGAACCTGTTTCTCCATTTTAGGTTTAAAGTATTGGATCTGGCTCTGAAATGTATCACTGAGTAGAAGGAGTTGTCGTAATCTGAGCTTTCTTCAATTCCCATTTTCCATCTTCGTTACATATGCAGACTTTCTTTGTTTCCTATCTCTTCTTTCCATTGACGTAGGTCCCAAGCTTTTACTTTATCTGCGATCTCTTTCTTGTTTATCCTTTCTATTGCTACTATGTCCATCATAACTTTGTTCATGTAGCCAAGTGCAGTCTTCCCCCACTTTTTCCCTTCTGCTTTCATTTTTTCAAGTATGTGCTTTAAGACTTATTTCTTTTCTTCTGGTATTGATTTCATATATTTTAACTTGTTAGAATTCATTCTTCCCTGCATTGATGATGCTCCAATCTCTCCCCTCAGAGCTACAGTTGGGGTGCACTTGGTCCCTCATAATATCTTCCAGTAGATTGTGTTTTCAATTGTTTGTAACATCTATTTCTTGTTTAGTGAATCACATTATATTGGATCCATATAAAATTGCCGGAAGTGCCACATTTTTCCAGTATGTTTTCCCTATAAGCAGTTTGGTGCAGCCCTTCTCAATGACTGAACTTGTTTGGCTTGCCAAGGTGTGGACCTTATTTATGAGATGTAGCTTCTGAGCCTTCAACATATTTTTTTTCATTGTTTATTTATAAACCTATAGGTATTTTATTTTTCCAACACTTTAATTCCTTCAATCTCAATTGGTGGTTGTCCATATTAAAAATCAATACATTGCTTCTCCTTGTTTATTTCTAAACCACATTCCCCACTTAACTGTAGTAATGTCCTAATACTCGCAGCTGCATCGTTTAATGTTTTTGCTAAGATCAGGCTATTATCAGCAAAGAATAGACTGTTTATTTTTATGGAGCCATTGTTGAATCCCTTTTCTTTCTCCAGTTCCTTAATTATTTTGTAAGTAACAAGTTTGAATAATGTAGTAGACCCTGTAGGCCTGTACACCCTTGCTTTATTCCGCTAGTAACTTCTATCTATATATTTTCTATCTCACTTCCCAACTTAACGTAGGTTTTGTCTTCTGTATATACTTGTGCAATGGCACTTATTATTTTATGGTGGACCTTGTATTTTTTTGAGCTCTTATCAGTGATTCCCTATTTACTGAGTCAAAAGCCTTTTTGAAGTCGATTGAAACTACAATTAATGGTAGATGTCTTCTGTATGATTCTTCCACACAGTATTGCAAAATAAAAAGATTGTCCTCAATTCGAGCACCTTCTGTAAACCTTGAATTATTTTCTTTTATTTAATCACATATTTTAATGTGTTCTTCAATTTCATTTTCAATTATTGTGATAAATTGTTTGTAGGATGTATCGGTTAATGCGATAGGCCTTAAATCTTTTACAATTGGATTTCTCTTTTTCTCTATCATATTTGTTATAGATGTTTTTCATGATGTCGATTTGTGTTCCTTTGTTAGTTCTTTATTGATACAATTTATGAGAACCTGTATACACTGTTCACTTGTGATTAATTTCTTATTAATTCTGACTTTAGTCCATCTGGCACTGGGGCCTTTTTCCCTTAGAACTTTTTTAAGCACCTTCTGTCTTTATCGGTGGTTATGACTGGTTTGTTCATGGATGCTATGGAATTTTTTACTCTTATTGCTATATCCATATGTTCTCTCAATTGTAACGGAAATTGATGTACCCCGCTTTGTATCCGTTGGTGTCTATGCTCGTTAAGTCTTATATATTGCTCCTTTGAGGTATCGCTACACTCTTCTGCAATCCTGTTTTCATGTTTTCAATATATGGTTTTCCAAAATCTAGTTATTTCTTTTCGTATTTCATCCTTTGGTATTAGTTCACAATTTTCATAAATCATAATGTAGTATAGTCTCCTTAAAGGTTCTATCTGCTCCTTTAAGCTTCTTTATGTTCTCCAATAATTTATTATTTTTATCAGATTTTATTTCACCTGTAAATTTT
>JABUQX010031310.1:10000-12500 GCA_015478945.1 Trachelipus rathkii | reverse complement strand
TTAAATGATTAACATTTATGGAAATTTAGTTGATAAAAAATATTATCCATATTTTAAAAAAAATTTTATTAATTTATCTATTAATTTAACATAGAAGATTATCTCAATTGTGGCGTCACTTTGAACCCTAGCTGGCCGATCTTCTTTCAACATTGTTTGGTATTATTGGTATGTAAAGTATTAAGAGTAGATATTATTATATTAAAATGACAATATAATGAATAATAATAATAAATATTGCAGTAATAAGTTGGTATTATAAAATTAGAATTATAAAAAATAATAATAGTAATAGATAATTTGATCTGATTTAAACATAGTTAATCACTTAGTAATAAATGATATAATTTTCTGTAACCATGTAGAGCATAAATAAAATTAAAAAAAAAGAAAGGACATAAAAAGGATTTTATTATAGTAACTTTAATTAAATTACATTACAAATTATGAAGAAATTGACCTTTAAGAGGATGACTAGCTTTTCAACATATTACAGATAGCTTGGGATTCTCGGTGGTAGAGTGAAATGTGCAATTCCAACGGATAGTTAAAATTTTTCTACCAGGGGGCCGATTAAAAGGTAGTGGAGTACGGTCCTGCTAATTACGGCCTACTATAACCCAAGGATTCACTGTGGAATAAGTGACGCGTTAGGATCTTGCAAATCAGGAGCGTAGTTTTTTGCGTAAGTGAAAAGTTGTTTATGCAAATACGGGTGAGTTAGATGACCAAACTCTCTTATTCAATAAAAAAATCATCTGACTTGACTACCTCCAGCCAAAATCCATTAACTTCGTTTAGGCTTTGAGATGTATTGCTTGACCTCATTTCTGACAAGCCAAACACGATTCAGACCATTTTACTGATACCTTTTCCTAAAATTTTTCCTCTGTATTTATATTCGGCGGTTTTATTTTCGAGCCGTTTTGATTTTTTGGTTAAGGATCTATAGATAATAGTGCCAGAACTGCGTGTTGGCGCGAGAATGCAAACATAGAAAACTTTCAAATATCTACTTTTAATTTCATGTGTTGTTGAAATTATTTTGACGTTTTCAGATATTCGTTTTGAATGCAATCTAATTTAACTTCACCGGGATGCTTGTTGTAGTTATTCCTATTATAAATGCAAAAGGATTCTATAATTTTGCGATGGTTCGTATGGAGTGATATTTCTAATCGTTGTTTGATATTGTGTTAAATTTATTGATCAAATGGATGTGCCGAGATCGCATGGATTTGTAAAGGCGAACATTGTACGATCTGTGATGGAAGGATCATTTGTATTATGTTGGTATTTCTTCTATGTAGATCTGTTAGTTTCACCTAGTATGTTTATTACAAGTTATTGAACAGGCGGATACTGACAGCTTTGGGGGGAGATTTGCGTTTGTGTTTGGGGGTTGAGAATGATGTTTTTAATGTGATGTTGTTTGATGGAATGAGGGTAATGTTTTTTAGGTTACTATTTGTGGAAGGTCTAAGGGGTTGTAAGAGGACATGGTAACAAGAGTGGTGCTGTTATTTCGGGTACAGTGCTATAATTTTTCTTTTTTGCTTTGTTAAATGCTTTTGTGATGAAAAACTCAGGATTTAACAAATCAAAAAAGAAATATTATAACCAACTGTATCCCCCGAAAAATAACAGCACCTCCTTTTTTACCAATTCCGCAATTACCATTATATCTTTCTAAAACAAATACAGAGTACAAAAAAATCATTACCCTCATTCATTCAAAAAAGCAATTCGGCTTAAAGAATGCACACTCTCAGTTGTAAAGCCTGTATATATCAGTAGTCCCTTGCAATACTTGTAATAAAACAAACATAGGTGAAACTACAGATCTACATAGAAGAAAATACCAACATACAATGATCTACATGCACACAGATAGTACAAATTCAGCTTTAACAAGTCATAGACGTATCACAAACCATCATATCAATATTAACAATATAAAAACGATTAGAAATATCACTCATACAACCATGGCAAAAATTATGGGAATCTTTTTTGCAGTTCATATAGTAATAACTACAACAAGGCATCCCGGTGAAGTTAAAATAGATTACATTGGGCAAAACGAATATCTGAAAACGCAAAATATTTCAACAACACCATGAAAAAAATAGCAGACCAACTAAAACACATTTCACCTGATGAAGAGCAAGAAAAGAAAAATCCCGATGCCTTAGCCTGAGAGGTCCCGCGTGCCGGGACGAAAAGATGCTCTATTTTTTTTTTAAATTTATTTATATGTAAAGTGTTCTTGGTTTTTTAATTCGCTGTACTTTTTAAAAGTAATGAGTATCGTTTTGTGATAATAACATAATAAAATAGAATCCAAGGGGCTTCTCTCTAATATATATATATATATTATTATATACTTATATATATATATAATATATAATAATTATATATAGTATATATATATATATATATATATATATATATATGATATATAATATATATATATATATAGTATATATAAATTTTATAT
>JABUQX010031310.1:0-7500 GCA_015478945.1 Trachelipus rathkii | reverse complement strand
CATAGCTTTTCAAACGTAATTCTCAAGGTGAACAAGAGATCCATCTTGCTTCTGTTCTTTCTATATACTTGCTGCTCTTTCCCAGTCTGGGCTCTACTACCATTCTTAGCCTTCTCTCTAGTATTCTATCATATGTTTTGACAAGTGGTCCAACAAGGAAATTCCCTTGTAGTTTTTACAGTCTCCTGTATCTCCTTTTCCTTTATATATTGGAACTATAATTGTCTTTCCTCACCCTTCTGGTATTTCCACTCTCGTCCAAACCCATTTAAACAGTTTTCAAAATTTTTTTTTTGCATTTTCTTCCTCCCTCTTTTATCAATTCTATGGTATCCCATCTTCACCCGGTGCCTTACGTTCTTCATCGCTTTCGAAGCCACCTCTAATTTCTCCATAGTTATCCCTCCCCTCTTTAATCTTCCTCTCCTTCATCATCTGTTCCATTTTCTGTTGGGGGTGTTCATTCACATTCAGCATTTCACTTAAGGTACTCCGTCCATCTCCTGATTTGTGTCTATTGATTTCACCAAAACCTCTCCCTGCTTATACTTGATGTTGCACACTTTCCTCTTTGGGATCCCCTTCTTATTTTTGGGTGGTTTTTTTTTTTTCTTTTTGGGGGCCAGTCTAAAAAATCTTTCTTCCTTTCTTCCTCCCACCTTGATCCTTTCCACCCTTCTCTCTTCAGCCTCTTCTTGATCTTCTTTTCAATCTCTCTGCATCATTCTTGCCTCCACATACTGAGCCCATGTCTGTTACGTTTCTATTTTTCAGCCACCTTTTCAGCAATACCGTTTCCTCTTTATTGCCTCCTTCACTGCTTCAGTCCCCACTTTGTGTGTCTTTTCTTCGTTCCTCCTACCCATCTTTACCTAGAGTTTCCTCTGCTACCCTACCTATTGATTCTTGTATCTCCTCCATCTTTCCTAATCCTTCTAATTGCTTCTAAGTCTTCATTTTATATTTTCTAAGTATATTCCCTTTTCTTTGTCAAATTTCTTCAGTGACTCCACTTTAATCACATTTCGCTTTTCTTCATTCTGCAGCTTTTCTGCCTTCACCACAGGTCCGCCATCAACAATCTATGATCCGAAATCCATTGTTACTCCTAGGGTATTCTTTAACATTCCTTATTATCTTACTATCAGATGATATTATATATTCTATAATAGACCTCTGATCGAATTCGGCCCGTGAAATATTTCCTCTATAACTTGCGAAACCTATGTGAGTCCCTCGTTGAAAAAAACCATTCATGATTTTCAATCCCTTCCTCAGACAGAAATCTATTGATCAGCAATCTTCCTTTTCAAATATTCCTTACCTCCTCTCCATACTGTCCTACCATTGTCATCCACCCCGTCCTTTCTCCTTCCCATCCGTGCATTGAAATCTCCAATCAGAAGCAGTATATCCTCCTTCTTCTTCTTTCGTCTTCTACATTTTCCTCCAACATTTCCATGAACTGGTCTTTTTTCTCTTCCAAGTGTCCCTGTTACGGCGAACTTATTACCTGATAAAAGTCGTGTACCTCTTTGCCTCGATTTTAAAAAGTGCATCTATATAAGCTTTCGTGTAAGACTTTCTATAGCTGTATGAACGGTGGACATTCTTTTCGGCCCTATTATGAAGAGGGTCATTCCCATGCTTTCTGATTCCCTCCTCTACCCCTTTATATATCAATACATATCCTCCCTCCCATATCTCTTCCTCTCTTCCTCTCCTTCGCATTTCTGTCATTCCCATCACGTCGATCCTCCTCTCCCTCATCATCTCCTGCGATCTCCTCCTCCTTTCACCATACGTTCGCAAAATAGTAAGCGGTAGCGCAATCTAATCTAAAAACGTTATACAATCCTGGCAAAACGTTTCCGGGGTCTAATTACCCTAAAGTCTGTCTACTTCCGAGGCTGGTCCTTTAATTTATATATGATTTATATATATATATATATATATTATATATAATATATATATATTATATATATATATATAATTTATATATGATATAATAATATATATATTATAATAATATATATAATATATATGATATTATATATATATTATAATATATATATATATTAAAAATCTGGAAAAACTAAAATATCGTTCCATAAAAATAAAAATGTCAACACAGTGGAGTTCCGCGTGTAGGATGTAACGAGTAGGATGTAACGAGTAACGAGTAACGGAAAAAACACCGTTACAATTTTTAAAAAAGGGTAGCGTTACCGTTACATCGTTACATTTTAAATATTCGTTTTTGAAAGCGTTACCGTACTCGTTATACAATTGTAACGCCCGATTACGTACGCCTTACAATGTAACGCGATTACTGCCCACCTTGTTATAGGTGTATGTGTGCGTTGTGTGTGTGTGATGCTGCCAGGTGTGTAATGTGTGGGTGTGTGTGGTGTGTGTGTGTGTGTGTGATCTGGCACATATGTGTGTTGTCAGAAGTTGTGTGTGTGATGTGTTATACATTTATAACCCGGTGCAACACTCCCGAGTTAGGTATGGACCAAATAAAACCAAACTCTAGCCCTACATTTCCCGATATGAAAGGGTTTAAATTATATATATGGGTGATGTGTTTGGTGTGTGTGTGTGTTTGTGTGTGTGTAGGTGTATGTGTATGTGAGTGTAAAAATTAAATAACAAAAATCATAGAAAATTAAAAATTTCTATCACTTACCGGCCTGCTATTTTATAGACGAAGTTGTCGTTGTTGCTTCTCGCGATATACCTTGAACACGTCATCTAATGGAATCGTCTTCACCAGAGTGTTTTCGATGTGAAGCACTGACATGTTCCTGAGTCATTCTTGTTTCGAGCCATGTCTTTATTCGCTTCATAACCGAGAATGATCTTTTAGCGGATCAGGGGGTCACCATAATGTTGAACGAATATCTTACTTTCTTCGAAGTTTAATACAATGAATTCGTTAACTTCACTTTATGTGGCTTGTGCCCTTCTTTCCTTCAAGGTGAGTTTTTAAACAATTAGAAGTTATTTTTTCTACTTTTTAAACGTTTTCATCGATAGAAAAAAACAAAGGGTCATAATATTGAACGAATACCTTACTTTCTTCGAAGTTTAATGCAGTGAATTCGTTATTTGCACAGGCTATTTCTAAACTTTTCGTGCTGAATCTTTCTTTAAGATGACCAATGACGACAACCAGAATTTGAAAATATTAGACCACCCGAAAATACTCTTTTACTCGAACTGGGGCAGAGAGATATCTATCTACTTCCAATGATATGACCGATGTTTCTGGGAAATGCTGATTTGTTGATAAGAAATCCGAAAATATATTGGCTTTTTGTCTTTTTCTTTTGGAAGATGTTTGAAAAGTCTCAGTTTCAATTTCATGATCCTCTGCATATTGTATAACAGGGTCCCAAACGGTACAAAACTGAGCTTCAGTTCGTTTATTTTCTAATGTGTTAATAACTTCAACAACGAGCTCCACCTCTCCTCCAAGAGTCAACTTTTCTGCTTGTAGTCCCTGACTCAGCACGTGAAGGACACATAGCACGTCCTCTAAAATGAACAAATTTACTACAAATTCGAATTTGAAAATACCGGAATATAGTCCTTTGATTCGAATGGCTCCTTTGTCGTTGTTATTCTGTAATTCTTGGCAAGAACCTCCAAGATTACCTTAAAGCATCCTTTTACAACTGCACATGACCTATACTTACAAGCCCATCTGATCTGGACAGCCCTACTAGTTCTTGAGGCTTTATCTGCAATTTCTTCTGCAAATCTTGAAGTCGTTGGTGAGAAGACGGAGTAGAGAAGTGCTCGTAGAGAGCTTCCAAAATATTAAAGAAATATTTGGTCTTTTCCACATCTTTACAAGCATCGTCTATTGCCATGTTTACTTTAGTGCGGTGCAGTGAACATACACGGCGTATGGATATAAATCATTAATTCTTTTCTGAACGCCACCCTTCTTTCCGGACATTACACTGGCTCCATCATACGACTTACCAACTAGCGGGACATTTAAATTTAGTTGTTCTAGAAAGTAAGCAATTAAAGAAGCTATTTTCTCAGGTGATCGTTCTTCGGAACAATTTCTGAAAGTCATAAACCATTCTACAACATCTAATAGAATGACATAGCGAAAACATATAGGTAGCTTCTCCTCGTTATAACATTACGCTTCGTCACAAATGATTAAAAACATTCCACAATTTTTTATTTCATTCAAAAAATATTCGAGCACGAGATCAACGGTTATATCGATTATTTCAATCAAAATTGAATTACTTGTTAAGTTAAAGCAGTGATTCCCAACGTTTGGAGTGGGCCCTACAGGTGGGACATGCGTTGGACGAGCACCCTGTGACTATCACCATACTGAGGTAAGGTGGCTCTCAAAGGGGAATTGCTTGAAAAGATTCATGAAACTTATTGACATTCTTAGTGACTTTTTAAGTGACAAGCCTGATATGAAGCACCTGCTAACCGTTGATGGTAAAGCATTTGTGAGTTATTTAACAGATATTTTTGAAAAACTGAATATGTTGAATAAACAACTTCAAGGATCAAATAAAACTCTTGTAGATGCAAAGACGAAGATATTTGGCTTCGTTACATTTATTGAGGTATGTAAAAAAAAATATTTCTTCCAAAATATTTTACCAGTTTCATTGGCTAAAAAAGTTATAAAACATATGAGGTGACTGATGATGCTGTACTTGTCATTTTGGATCATTTGAAAATATTGGCCTCTGATTTGAAAGAAAGATTTTCTGATTTAGAACAAATTAATTTTCCAACATGGGTGATGCAGCCAATGCTAGTGGATATATATGATGTTTCGATGCAGTACCAACAAGAACTCGCGGAAATGCAAAATGATGAGTCGGTTTAAGCTTTATTTAATATAAGGAGTGATGTCGTGGCCTTGTGATGAAACAGTAACCAAATACCCAACTTCAACCAACTTTGCAAGAAAATTGTTATTACCCTTTCTATCTTCAAATTTAGCTGAATGTGGCTTTAGTGCTGTGAATAATTTGTTAGTGAAAAAGAAATCGACTGAATATCACTACAAGAGGAGACTTGAGACTTAAGCTAACTAAATTGGTACCTGATATAAAACCTCTCTGTAGCAGGCATGCCGCACAAGGATCTCACTAACAGACAATTTTGAGTATATTGAAGAAAGAATTTGACAGTTCAAATTTATTTTCTTCAATTTATTTTATTTAAAGACAATTAATAAAAATGATAAGAAAGTATTAGGAATATCTTTTATTCAAATTAAATTTTTTATATTTCTGCATTTCAGGACAGGATCCAATTCCCCTCCCCCCTTAAAAATTCAGCCGATTTTGACCCTATAAACACCAAACTGTAGCTTTCAGAATTTTTCTAATTTTGTTCTCAAAACCCATATTTTTGTAACATTTATTCGAATCTCAACTAACCCAGAATTTTTTGCGAAATGACTTCAAAAACTTAAATTATGCATAGATGGGTCCATTATCAACAAAGGTCATGTAGTAGCTTTTTTGATTTTTTGAAGTTTGTGCTCAGCGTTGTCCAGTAATGTCAAAATTCAAGACCCACTTTTTTTTGATTTTTAAATGAAAAATTTCTGAAATTTTTTTCTCTGTTCGGGTCGGTATATGTGGATTGAAATTTTCAGACTTATGTAGTCTGTTTAGATGTTGTACACATTTTCTCTTTTTGATAATTTCTTGCTATATAGCATTTAGTTTTTTGTTCATGTTCTAGGAACAAATTTAAAAATATAAAAATAATTGATTTTGAATTTTTATAAAAAATAATATTCTTTTGTGCATACAAAAAAATAATCTAAGTCAAAAGATGCATCTTCGCCCGGATAATCTTGATGATTTATAAACATTGAGATTGCTGATCTACAATCTGCAATTCTCTTTGGAGAGTGTGATAAAAGTATAATTTCATTGTTAAATTATTAAAAACCAAGTGCATATACATGTCTCACAAATTGGATATAGGAAAAAATGTGAAATGTATTAATATTTACTCTTTTGGGTGCATTATCAAATTTTCGGGTCTATTATATCCAACTGCAGATGCTCTGAAAATTCAGATAATTTTTTTTGATTTGAATTAAGAATTATATAATCAACCCTTTATTGTTTCTACCCTAATTCTTTTATTGCACGTATTAAAATTAAATCATCAAGAAATATTCATAGTCTTAGATAATACTTATAATATATATTTATATACTATATCATTATTAATATTTATTTTATTGAACAATTGATAGTAATTTATCTAGAATTGATTTATATGTTTATATATAATGTTATATATATATATTAATTATATGCCCCTTTACGTATAACTGAGTTGAGGTACATTATTAGCTTATACTATACTATCAAATAATATATATGAAGCTACTTATCGTACTATTATAACTTATTGTGATACTAGCTTATGGTGAGTGGTATATTACTGAGCTTCATTTACTTATTTAATAGTTATTTATTGATCACTCCGGCAGTGCGTAATCTAATTCGATTGTAGTTAATGCACGTGTAAACTCGAGTAAGCGCCTAGAGTCACACTACACTATGATATATCTCTGAGATCTCTATGGTAGGTAGTGCTTTATGGTGAGGCCGGGTGTGCTCACGTTTAGTATACTATCATTTATAGTCAGATGGTATATTTTTTCTCACTCAGCACCCCCTCACCTTAGTACTTATACATACTGCAAATCTATCTCTATATATATATATATAAATATATAGTCCTTCAAACATATCTTATACTATCGCTTTCTATTAAATATTCCTATAGTACTCACTATATTTATACGCCCAGCCAATCCCTATATCTTCTCCGTACAATACATGAGCCATTATAATATATATATAGATATATAGGACCTGAGCTACTCACCTACTATAGTTATATATTTTATATTATATATAATTAATTATATTTTATTTATATATAATAGAAAATTGACTAATATATAAGTTATAGATTCATAGTTTATAAAATAATTATATAATATTATAATGATATATAATGTTTAATTATCATATTTTATCATTATATATAAAATATTATTTTTATATATTCTAGAGTAGGGCCGCCTATAATATTTTTTTAAAGACCGTGTCCTTAACTTTGTCGAACGCTATTCGGCGGATATGCACGGTCCCGGACCCTATAGTGCGTCTTGTTTGTGGCCTAGCGTCGCGTGATGCGATCCTAGCGGCCTATGCGCCCTAATAAAATATTATTGATCTCCTCATCGGCTTACGTACCTTATCTCTCCTTTATGCGCCTTTAGAAAATCGCCTTTGCGGCTTCGCCGAATCATCTTTTCATACGCCCTGGTGGCTGATTTTTAGCTAAATATGTTGCAAAGTAAGCTTAGTGTGTCAATGGGACTAATAAAAGCCAGCTTTTATATAAAGGTAACGAAAAATACAACATGTTATTATAATATATTTAAGATATTAAAAAAAA
>JABUQX010031309.1:35000-40071 GCA_015478945.1 Trachelipus rathkii | reverse complement strand
AAGGAGGAAGAGGAGAAGGATAAGTCATGTCTATCTAGATGTCACCCATTCGGACTCGGAAATCTGAAATCAATCTAGCTGTGGGACAAATTCCTATGTTGTGACGATGTTCTGTATCGCTCTACAGATTACGAGACTATTAGCGAGCGCTGTGCTGCGATTCCCTCGTCGTTGACCAATTATTCTACACATGGAGTTCCTTGTATGGTCGCACTATATGGTAAAGTCTACTTTCCGAATCCGTAGCGGCAGAGGACCTTTTGGACGGATATCATTGTATTATGTAGTTTATTTTCACCAGTTCGAACCATCCTAAAAATTATTACAGGGCATTTGATAGAAAAAAGCCAAACCAATATACAGACCAGTCCGAGAGATAATTTTGACAATGTGACTAATACTTGAGACATCTGACATGAGGGAAAGATAACGCTACAGGTGTATCATCTAGCCCGTGGATTATTTGGCATACGGCCTGCTCATATCTCCATGTGGGTTACTACTAGTATATGTCCACTAGATGGTATAAGCATTTGATCGCCGAGCATGGTACTGTGGAAAGGGGGGTACTGATAAAAAACTAACAAATTGACGATCGACTGCTCTTGCTCCCTTGGCTATGAAGATCATTGGACGATGCTATGGCGTTGAAGCAAAATATGCCGGGAAAAATTGTTTAGTGCTGCAGGAACCATTTTACTTACCATCCTTGTCAAAATGAGTTGTAGAGAAGTCTCCCCTTGAGAGATGTAATAGAACGGACTCCATTTATAGTCAATCCTATGTTCCCGTGATTAATATTGATTAATATATTTAAAAATAAACTCATATGTTTTTATGTATTTATATAACTCTCTTTTCAATGGAAATTTTATGTTATAAAATGAAAACTTGTTTTACTTCCCTCATATGTTCGCTTTTAATTGGTTAGGCTTGTTGAATGATACCTGTTTATTGTATAGGGTGTCCGTGTGGTGAGGCTCGTCTGCTGTGTGGGGTGCTGTAAGTATGTTATGTTGCGATTGAGTCTTTGCACGGTAGCTGTTATCAGAGGTTAAGACTTTATATATTCTGTATTGATATCGATAGGTATTTATGATAGTTTAGGTAGGCGTTTTGGCAAATTTTTTGTTAATATTACTATGTTAATTTAAAAACTTTGTTACGTTCAGTAGCATTTATTCATTGGTCTGTGTGATAATTAGATAAGGTTTTGATAAATTTTTGTTAAATATTACCATGTTAATATAAAATTAACATTGATATATATCTATATGTAGGGAGAGAGCAGAGAGGAATATGTTGTGTTTTTCTGTAATGCTATGTTAGTTACATTACGTGCTTAAGTGTGGACTTTTCGTAAAGATCGTGTTGTGTATTCGTGCTTCATAGTGTGTTGGGTTTGTTTTTGGTACATTATATTCTTAGTCAGGTGATGCTATGTTTAGCTTATTAATGTGAAACGTTTGTTACGGTTAGCCCATAGTATTCGTTGATTCAGTGTAAAAACTTGATTTTATGTTATGGTTTACTGAAATGATACTCAAAAACGTGACTCTGAATACAATAGATCAATAGTAGAGATAAGTAGTTAGAGTGACTTTATATTTTGGAACGTTTGTTGTTTAGGACTTTGACAATTTAAACTGACTTTGAGCTTGACTGATTTAGAATAAGTTTGGAATTAGATATTTGTAGCAGATGGCATCAGTCATATAGTTATACAACATAAAAGAAGTAAAGTCTTTTGTGTTATGTTTTACATCAAATAACGCGTATCTCTTGAAGCAAATAGATCAATAGAATCAATAGATGCAATGAGATTCAATTAAATTCATGGATGGGCAGGAGGGTGCTGGGAGGGTGGTTTGATTTAGCGCTGGTTTGCTGATTTATGGGTTAGGGTGTAAATAACCCGCGAAATTTTTTTAAGTATAGTACATCGAAAACATAAAAAATCGCTTGAGTTAAATAATTATTTTTTTTTTAAACAAACATTCAAATTAAAAATAATATAATAAATTATCAAGGTTAAGTTTGAAAATAAATAAAAAAAATATTTTTTTCCACCCATGAAGTTAAAACTAGAAAACAATAAAGTGTAAATCAAACTTATAATATAAAAATAGCAATACTAGTACATAGTTAGTTGACGTTATGGAATAGAGAGAAACGAGATCTATATAATGAAATGTCAGTCTGAGGCTAAACATGAATGTTTACAACTCAGCACCGACACATGAGCAAGCGGCTCCAGCAACCGGTGCTGGGTGCCGAGAGTCTGAGTCTCCTTCTCAGTCTCCTTCCTCACATCCTCCTCCTTCCTTCTTTACTGGCCTTCGTCCTTCTTTCTTTCTCGCGTCTTCTTGGCTGTTTGTGTTGCCGCTGTCCGAGGTTTTCTCCTGGGAAAGCCGCGTCGTCCGTAGAGGGTCCGCGGGAGCGCCCCTTTATGACGCAACTTACGTAGCCCATGCCACAGGTGCGATGTCGTGCCGGTATGCGCGCTACGGGCATGAGCGGGAGAAACACGCGCATATAATCGATTTCGATTCTTTCGATGTGTCTCAGTGCGACTCCTTGATAATACAACATTAATGTCATTGTTCGATGATTGCAGGATAGCGAACGAACAATATTTTTATTACTGCCGCAAACCGAACCGGCTCCACAATCGGTGCTGTTGGTCAACTCCCGATTTCACTCTGACTCAGAACTCGTCTCTATCAGCTGATCTCCTTACTGATCTCTGACTTCCCGACTCTGCTCCATCTCCCACTTCTCTATGCATTTCGTCGATTCTACGGGGGATGCCCGCCTGGGGGGTCCCCAGAACCTCACCATTTACCGAACTTAATACGATCACATCAATTTACGAGAGTCTGGATCGGTTCGATAGACCGTTTAAATTATCAGACCCAATGACCTGAGAATTTAAGTAAGATAGGTTGTCAATCAAATATTTTACTAAAACTCGCCACCGCGACCCGGAGCACACCGTTGCCGGTCTTTTGGATCCGGAACCGTGGATCCGGTATCTCTACTTACTTCTTCTCCCCGAGAGAGCGCGTAACCAATTTAATTCAGCCTACTACGAGCATTTCGCATCTTTTGGGGCAGCACCCCCTACGAGGGGCCCAACGGACACGGTAACCTATGTGTGCTATGCTCGGCTGATGCGTAATAAATCGATTCTTACGGAGATCGATTTCGACAGCAAAATCGATCGCTTGCGGAAACGAATATTTCGTTCGACCTCGAACTCAAGCCGTCATTAACTTTCAAGATAAGCCCTACACACTGGGTTTTATAATATAGGATAATAATTATATAACCGTAAGTATATATTAGCTAATATATATATAATAGTATTAGTGGGATCTATATAATATATAGCAAATATATAGTTATAAGCTATCACTAACTAGTTTACTATACTACCTATATATATATAATATATTAAGTAGGTAGTTTAATATGCTAGATATATATACATAAATAGGGGTTATATTGTAGTGTCAAACCTATGTCCTACTACTATATATATCCTAGTTTTTCATTTAATCTATAAGGAAGAAAAAGGACATTCTATTATGTTTTGTTGAAATGAAACAAACATAAATCTAGATAGATCTATAATTTTAAAACAGAATTACATTTCCAATGCTTTATTTTCTTATTTGAAATATTTATGAATAAGTTGATCTACAGTAAAGGTTCATTCCTATTTATAAATTCCAAGTGGTTTAAGACCGAAAGAGAAAAACAGAATTGCAGTCCTACTTCTTTACAATTTTGAGCACTCTTTGAGATTTCCTCCTTGAGAGGTTGAAGCTTAGATCTAAGATTTGGACTAGTTCTGCTGAATCTGCACACTTTAAAAGCGTACTTCTGAACCGATAGTTACCAAAAAGAGTAATGCTTTTACTTACTAGTAGAAAACCTTTAAAAAAGCAAGCGAAGATATATTAAAATTTCCCATTCACCTTAGTCTAACAATGTCGTCTCAGCATGTACTATTATGCTAACTTCATCGTTTGTTTTTATCTATAGACCAATGCTCTGCATGGGTAAATAATGGAATTGTTCGGATAGAGCAATCATTGAGAAGAGAGAAGAGGTGATCAGATTTTCTGTAGCTCATGACATTTTCATTTATTATTATTATATAATATATATATATATATATATATAGTTATATATAATATTAGTATATATATATATATATATATATATAATAGTATATATATATATATATATTATAAATTAGGAAATGCACCGGAGAGTAATTTGGCCGAGGCCGCAGAGCCGGAGGCCGGCAGAATGAAAATATAATTCCGGCCGAGGCCGAGTCTCCGCCGAGAATGAAAGTTTTCAATTTATATCCTACGCTTATAATAATAGTATATATATAATATATATATTATATATATATATATTATGATATAATATATATAATATATATATATAATATATATATATATATTAGTATATATATATATAGTTTATATATATATATAATATATATATATATATATAATATATTATGATATATATATATATATTATATATATATAATAATTATAGTATATATATTATATATATAATATATATATATATATATAGTTATATATATAGTATATATATATATATATAGGGTGAAAGGATTGACTTCTCTAAACACGCAATTATCATGCACCTTCCTCATCCGGATCCTAAGTAGTAACTACCTAGAGAAGTTACACTCCTTGAAGAGGGCTAAACCCCTGAGGTGTGAACTACTTGTGCCGCTATTGGGAATTACATTAACTATCAAGAGGAAACCCAAAGAAAGGTTCCAAAATATTATGCAAACAAAAAACCTTTACCTGGATCATTTCTGAAGAAGAAAACATAAAACCATAATATTTGAATAAAAGACAAAATATGCTGAACTCTTGCAATAAGGAAAAGTGGCCGAAAAAAGAAAAACATGAAATCACAGACACAGCACGCATGATGATTCCATGTCCATACCACTATCATCAACTTCACCTCTATGTAAAAAGATTTTCTTCAGCTACACTGTTTGAAA